>JBAWJQ010003055.1:0-114339 GCA_037783105.1 Bactrocera zonata | reverse complement strand
AATACTCCTTTGCTCTGAAAGTATTCGATACAGTATCTGCAGAGGAAAGCAAAGGAAGCGGAAGAAATCCACTCCGTGGGAAAGACCATCGATTAGAAAAATTTGCGAGCAGAGGATTACAAGACTTAAGTCTCAATCGACCTTAGCACTGCTTTAGATTTCGAAATATGACGGTTGGCAAACCTCATTTCTTTAGCGGATTAATCGCCATTGGCACAAGAAGCTGTAACGAATGCAAAAACGCATTAGCACCAGGCTGAGCGAGCTCCTTAGTATAAAAAGCTAGCTAAGGATTGTGAATTACTTCAGTTGCTTTGCGCAACTAAAATAATCTAAATCATTGGTCTGATAATAAATCTCTTAAAATAACACCTTATGTATAATAAATCATCGTTATAATGCCTTTGAACTTATTGAAGCTCTTTGCTTTGCCGATCATTGTGTTGGCACAAATTGTACCAAGCTTTGGCCAACGAATAAACCTGGACATGGTACTCTCGAGCGCGTGCGAAAATGGCTTCAATACCAAATTCAAGAAGTCAAGCGAGTGGTCTGTTGTTCTAATTTGTATTTTCTGTTAGCTTTAAATTTCGTCTGAATGTAAGGTAATGGCGAATGGCGAATGCGAACTCTCCCTTCGTGGACAAGCTTCACGGCGGTCAAGTAGCTACCGTGGCCAAAAGTCGTCGACAAAGCGGCATTTATGACGAATGTTGTGTCAAGCCCTTCACAAAACACGAAATATATTCTTTCTGCAAGTAAATCGCTGCTCTCTTACCGACAATTGAACTAATCGCTATATGCGAGTGAAATGGCTGAGATTCAAGGCGTTCTTGCAAACTGCTCCAAACTTATAACTGCTGATATTACACATATGACAAATTGGAATTTTGTGAAGTGAACTATTATTTAAATACTATTTATGCAATTATCAATATTACTTAGGAATAATTGTACAAAATAAATGTTAGACTGTTGAGATAACTTTTTAGAGCTTTATGTTGAATAAAATGAGCTTAATTACTAGCAATCTATGCTCACTCATGCACAAAAAGGTTTACAAAAATGCTGATATGAGCGCATATGTATATAGACGTCGTCTGTCCATAGTGGGTGTGTTGTATGTGGACTTCGATATAGGACGCCTTCTAAGCGTGAAGAGCGTTGACTGTGCGGGAGACATTTTGCTTGTGTAGCAAATCTTTTGTTGGTGAAAGTGAACTTAAAACTTTTTCAATTAAGCTTTATGCGTTAATTAAGCCAACAGCAGTGGCAATAGCGCAAATACCAACAAATCAAATAGTGGTAGCTTGGCAGCTATGCGCTGTGGATTGCTGTGAACGAGCGAATGAGCGTAAGAGGGTCGAGTGTTAATGGCTGAGTTAATGGGTAAATGGGTTAAACCCATTTAAATTTTAGAAGAGCTAAGAAAATTGCGCAAAAGCAAAGAAAGAATATCCGCATTTGACTTAAATTCTTGCTGTCGTTAGGCGTCTTTTAGTAAATATTCACACACGCGTTCACCTGCTTATCTAGGCTCTAAGCGAAAGTCAATGGAAATTCTCCAAGATGTTCTCGTTGATTAATTAAATTAAAAATCTACACCTGTGAACGTAAGTGGATTATGCGAAATGAGAGCAGATTGTATTCACACATGCCTTTACAGCTATTTAAAACTGTCAGCTCTTTTGAATATAAAACAGGTAAGGAAAAGCGAGGCTCGGCTATAACCGAACATTTTGTACTCGCGCAATTTGGATGGATTAAAGCTGGGGTAATATCTTCAGTTTCATAAGGCTTGTTATATGGGGTCTAGGATGAGTTTTTATCTGACTTTATTCATTCTCACCCGGAAGGTAGACAAGCTTTATACAATTTTAATGATGGATAAAGAAAGTATTGACCCCATTAAGCCCAATGATAAGAAAGGATTCTCTCCAAATTTTAATTATATGTTTCAAATACTGATCGATATTTTCAGAAAAAAGTCCACTGTAGACGCTGGCATAAACGTATTTGGTGACTCGCGGCATGTTGTTGTTGTTATAGCGGCAGAAGTATGCCGGGTAGATAGTCCTTGGCCGGATAAAATCCGAGTTATACGACCCGACTGTCGTGGGAACGGTATCTCAATATTTTCGGTGCGATTTGGACAACTTTTTCATTCATTCATCATCAAACGGTTTTGAACTATTTAAAAGAAGCTGGCTACAAAAAGAAGCTCGATGTTTGGACCGAAATAACATATGCAATTCTTTGCTGAAGAGAATCGAACAATTTCCGAAGCATAACAGGAAACGAAAAATGGAGAAAATACGACAATACTGTGTGAAAAAGCTCATGGTCCAAGCATGGCGATGCTCAACAAATGGTCTCAGAGCCAGAAGGCTTCAGGTTGTGTGAGGTTGGAAAAGGAATCGTTCACTATGAGCTGCTCCAGCCTGGTCGAATGATTGATTCTCCATTTTATGGTCAACAACTGATGATATTGAAGCAGACAATCGAAAAAATCGGCCAGAACTGATCAACAGAAAGGTCCTCATCTTCCATTAGGACAAAGCTAGACCACAGACATCTTGGATGACTCGGCAAAAACTGGGAGAGTTTAGCTAGGAAGTTTTGATGCATTCACCATACGGCCCTGATCTTGCTCCATCGGGCTACCATTTGTTTCGGTCAATACAAAACTCCCTTAATGGAGAAAAGCTGGCTTCAAGAGAAGTCTATGAAAATTACTTGTTGCAGTTTTTCACCGAGAAATCTGAAAAGTTTTAAATTGATGGAATAGTGTCTCTAGCGGAAAAACGGAAAAAATGAAGTTTGAAATACAAAAAGACTTATTCGACTAACCAATATATTGAAATGAAACGAATAACCATTAGGTAAACAAATCTATTATGCTCCGTAGCAACATGTTGCAAGAGTATAATTAAAACGCCCACATTAATTTCTAATAGAAATCAGTTCGGACGTGGAATGCTTAAGAATGTTTGGCAGACATAATTTGCGGGACTTTACAAGCTTTTAAAATGCGTTAAGCTCCACTTGCATTAGTTATGACGCTTGGTGTGTCCTGTGTGCCTGCTGGAAAGCGTAGGCTGGCCTTATTTCAGCTTCGTAACAGAACGGAACATTCCCGTTTAAATTTAGAAAATTTTCAAATATTTGCACATTACAAACATACATATCTACGACATGTGCATGGAGAATTATGAATGTACAAACTAACAAAAGCAGCAGTGATTTTGTTTCAACTTTCTGGCAGTTACTATGGCCTGAGCGTAGGGACTCTGCTATTGAAAACTAACTAAAATGTAGTTTAAGCCTTGTAGGCGAGCATGAGTTCTGTATTTATGTATTTGCTTAGTCACGCCCACATTGTGTAGAGCATGCTAACGCTCATGATGATTGTTGGAGTGATGTGGTCTTTGTTGTTTTTGTTACAAGTTGATGAATTCAAATAATTGTAAGTCGTTGAGTATGGCAGACACAAGTTCCTTGGAGTAACTGTGTTTATATCACACAGATGTGGGAATTCGAAAATTTATACAATTTCATGAGAGACATTGGAAACAGTCAATGGAATCGCTTTGAAAGAGTTGGATTCGCATGCAACCTAAAATTCTACGCTAAGATTATAAACGATTACGTCATATACTGGCGACTAGTACAAATGTATGAGCATATTTAAATGCATGTGTTCCACAAAATTCACACAAACATTCAGACATTTAGCTCAGATGGCCATTAGTAACCATAAAATTGATTTTTACTTGTTTCGTCAGCATTCTTCCATTTAATTTGTCAGTAAATTGGACCATCACACACGCACGCATGTTGCTGACATTGATGTTTCCGACTAACACACATTCATTGCAGAAGCTCAGCTGAAGCAAAATTACAGCCACTCACATTTGAACTCAGAGTAATTTTAGGAAAAATCATTTTAGAAGTAAATGCATGGGACCATAGCCACTATTGTCTACTCCTTGAGTGCTTACTGTGATCTGTTCATAATTTAGATCCTCATTTAAAATCCTGCGCTCTTCTGAGCCGGAGTCTGCTTTTAATTGCTTACTAAATTTCCAGTTAGTTTTTCTCTTTTGCATTTTTTCATGTTTTCTGGGCAGCTGCTGTACTTAAGCATATGCAAAATAGTTGGCAACATGTGTGGGATTATAAATTTTCAATAGCTTCTGCATATGGTTACATAAGTCTGTGAGCACTTACCGATTCGCGCCTCTGTGTTTGCCAACAGCAGCGGCAGCGCGAGGAGAGTCAGGCGGAGCGTGCAAAAATATGTCCAAATGCAGTTTTTCGCAGTCATTTTATTGTTGTTTTTGTTGTTATTCAGCTATTTGTCGGCTTTGTCTGCTGCAATTGCACCGGAAGTGTAAACGTTTCTATTTTTTACGTTATTAAATTAAACACGCACACATACACACGCATATAAATATGTATATGAACGTATTATTTATTCACTAGTTGTTGGGATTTATTATTGAACGCTGGCGAATTGCACTTTAATCCCTACAATATTGTTATAAATTCTCCAACTGAGGTCAACTCACAGGCGTATACGCTTGTGTCTATGTATGAGTATAAGGCAGATGCTGAAAAGTGTTGGCGCTGCAGGCTCTAAACCGGATTTAGTCGTTGAGTTTTGTTTTCTGTCAATGTTCGCATACGAATGTGTGCTGATTTAATTTATTCGAACCGGACACAAATACATATTGAGATCCGTTTATTGAGCTGGTATTCGAGGGCTTGATCTCCCGCACTCGCCCACACCTGCAATTGAAAAGAAACAAAAATTTAACAAATTCTTGATTATTGTTATGAAGGAATTCACAAATTTTTTTCATAAAAAAAGAGAAGAATGTCACTGAAGCCACCAATGAAATTTGTGAAGTTTACGGAGACGATGCTGAATCAACTATATCAAAAAGAAGCTCGATGAAAAATTTGATAGACCTAGTTAACATCCGTGATTCTTTGCTGAAACGAAATGAAGACGAATCATTTCTGAAGTGATTGGAAACATGAGAAGGAGAAAAGTGAATCAAATACGACAATATTGTGCGAAAAAGATCGTGGTCCAAGCGTGGTGAAGCTTAACAAATTGTTTCAAATCCAGGATTGAAGCCTCGAAAGGTTATGCTGAGTCTTTGGTGGGATTGAAAACGAATCACCCACACTCCAGCCTTGTCGAACTCTACGTTTTACTGTCAACAACTGATAAGATTGAAGCAAGAAATGGAAAAAAAACATCCAGAACTTATCAATAGATGGGGTTCGTCTTCTATCAGGACAACGCTAGACCATACACATCTTTGATGACTCGGTAAAAACTGGGAGAGCTTGGCTGGGAAGTTTTGATGCATATAGACCTGACCTTGCACCATCGGCCTACCATATTTTTTGGTCAGTGCAGAACTCTCTTCATGGAGTATAGTTGGCTTCAAGTGAAACCTGTGAAAATTACTTGTCGCAGTTTTTCGCCGAGAACCCAAAAAAAGTATTACACTGACGGAATAATGTCTCTAGTAGAAAAATGGTAAAGTGGTCAACCAAAATGGTAGATATTTGGGTCATTAAAGTTCATTATAAATATAAAAAAAATTAGTTGAAGTTTGATCAGAAATACGAAAATACTTTTTCGACTACCCAATATATGCGCTCCCCGGTCGACACGTCGAATAAAGTCTGTTATAGAGCTGGTATCGGAATATCGTATCAAATTCTTTTGAATATTCAATTTGATTAGATTTGTTTTGTCTTTGCGTTCCGGCACAGAAAAGTATTTTAAATGGCTGCGTAAAGCTGAAAAGCAGTGAAGCTAGAAATTGTACCGTAATAACTGAAAGAAATCTCAAGCTAAACTTTTTCTACTCTTCAGAATGTAGCACCCGAGCCACGCATGCGAATGTATAGTTATTTGCAAACACAACCGCGCACGTGTCTCCGTCATCTCTGATGACCTCTTAATAGTTGCTCCACTTATTTCATTGATTCGCATGCCATCCATTCAAGTCATTCGAAAGTTCGGACAGCACACGGCAAATCAATGCGGCATAGAAGCAGAAACGTGCGAATACTTAGGGAAAATCACATCTGTTCGCTAGTCGCGCTACTTTGTCCTGCTTATGTTGCCAGTCAGCCCAATGGTTTCCGTGACCACACAACTTCGCTACAAGCGTGACTTGTTACCGATAGTAACGAGGCTTCGAGCGCTGCCAGGAAAGGGAAAACGCTAGTGGCAACAGCATTGTGGCATGTCCGCAGCATGCCAACTAACGGCGCACAGGCTGCCCCGTACTTGTATATACATATATATAAGTATGTATGTAAGTCACCACGGTGGAGTTTCAAGTTTGCGGCTTCCGATTTGCCCAAAATTTTCAAAACATCCTTTACTTTTCTGTTAATTTATTTTTATTTTTTAATTTGCTGTGTTCTTTTAGTTTAGAGTTTTTGCTTTGCCTTTACCTTATCCGTTTCACACTTGCTTTCCGCTATCTCCGCAGACGCATTGCGCAATTGCAGCTTCAGCTTCTCTCAGCCGCGTTCAAGTTGCTGTGGCCCGCTGTCTGTTGTTGCTGCCGTGTAATAAATTTTCCGGTTGCTTGCAATCAGACATTTTGCACAACTAATTGCGAACAGCGGCGCTTGAGGCGAACATCTCATGCACCTGCAAGTAGTTTTTGAGCAGAAAAGAAATGGGGCAATTAGACGAAAGCTTGCGGAAATCTTCTCAATACAAAATAGCAGTCCACACAAACAAGCTTGCAAAGTGTGGCACCTCAAATGACTAGTGTTCGATGGAGATAGATTATTAAGCTAATCGTAAACAGGGAAGATAATGTTTTGACAGTTGAATAGTGTCCTTATTATCAGAAGATGAAGGTGCTGGGAATCTTTCGATAACATTAGCCCTGGGATGTTTTCGGAATTCTGTGTTCTCGACTGAAGTTTCACTTATATATGTATAATGCTAATCCTTTCTGTTGATATTTAGAATGAAAATGGTACTTATGCATTTTTGATAAACTGTCAAACTGTTTATAGTTTTCTTTCGTCAATTGTTTTGTTAGCCCACTTCGGGAAACTCGTTTTCAGATGAAGTTTTTTCCTGCATTGTTGCAATTTTTATACTCTTGCATCCTGTTGCTACAGAGTTTTGTAGTTTTGCCCAGCTAACGGTTGTACGTATCATCCAAAACTAATCGAATGTAAACTATAGGGTTACATATATGATCACGAGGCTTTGAAATCCGGTTTACTATATGTCTGTACGTACGTCTGTGGCGGAGCTTACTGGGAGTCGGTGTGAAAATTGAACGATGGGATATCTCGGGACTTGACCGACCAGTGTGAAAATTCGCGAAATCGGGCTATAACCACGCCTACTTCCAATATTGGACAATTTTAAAATCCATTTAATTCTTCCAATTCCACAAATCAAGAAGTAATTAATATAAAGGGATAAAATTAGTAATCCAAATCAATCCGAAAACTGTTCAAGTACCTAGGTGCCGAATGTGCGCTCCCCAGTATCTGCATCGGTCAATGTATGGGATATTCAATAGATATTGAGAGAGAATTTTTCCTGGTAATAGTAATTCTGCGTATTGAAAATGGGTTGAATCGGGACAACACTTCCCTGAGCCCCCATATACCTAATATTAAGATTTTCTAGCTTCCACGTGACTTTATGCTTTAAATTCATAACAGTATATCTTTGTGGTTAAAATAGAAACAATTGGGCGAAAACTTGAACTACCTCCATAGATGTATTACCCGATTTTTCGAACATCTGAGCTATTGGTGATGGTATCTTGTCTCCCTTATTGAACCCCGGGGATTCTGTATGAGGCATGGTAATAGTTAATGGATAAAATTTGGTCGATTCTATTGAAACTTTCACGAAACATAGATAATTATTTTCGATTTTCTAACAAATCTTACACCGAATATGTAGGTCAGTGTGTATATAGAGTATATGTATCTATTGTATTGTATGTATTTCCCTGGCTTTCATTCCTGAAAGTTGCAAGAGTTTAAAATGTTCGTTTGCACCCGCACTTAGCTCTTCCTTACTCGTTTTTTTTTTTTTGTTTTTTGTTTTTGTGTTCTTTTGGCAAGTGCTGTCTATTTGGCGCGAGCCATAAAGACACTGGCTTAATTTCGTTTATTTGTTCTACCCTTTTTCCTTGTTTTTTCAGCTCATATAAAAACATTTATTTTATGGCCCTTTTGTCCTTGTCAGAATGGCTATTTGCACCTTTTGTTTGCCTTAGTGGATATTTTCTCTTCTTTATTGCTGCGGCTTGGAGAGCCCTGTAATTGTCTTGTTGCGTTTTGTTCCTTTTCCACCATCTGTTCATTATAATTGATTTTACAGTTTTCAATGGACCCCGACCGACGGCCGGCCATCTCCTCACCGTCATCTATGGAGACAATTCCACGCCATTGCTGTTGACGTTCGCCGCGCACACATTGACTCAAAGAAAGCGATAATAGCCGATATTGTGAGTGTGAGGGTCATTACCGCTAGGATCCAATTGGCAGCCGTCGCTTGCTCGTACGCCAGCTCAACGGCGCTGCGACCGGGGCAGTCAGCCGTGGCTCGTCACTTGTGTCATTTTAATGTTTATTTCTTTCTTTTCTCGTGGCAATAACGGTAATGATACAACAACAATGACAAGGAAAAACAATGTGAATGGTCAAATATGCCAGGCATATAACTTTTTATTTGCCTACAATTTTCATTTTTTACTACACTCGAGCGTCTTTCGGCTCACGCGGTCTTACGGCCTGATGGTCTCACGCTTCCAGCGCGGGCGTGGGGTGTTTGTGTGTAAACAAAGTTACGAAAGGCCCTATTACTGTTATTTGTATTTTGGGAAATTATGAAGGCTCGAAATAGGCTGTTACTTTTTATGGCACGAAATTTTCGTTTCGCATTATGGCGCTAAGCTCCATCGTTGTCTAAATAATAAAGCAATTCGTCTTTCTCCAATTTTATTGTCTTCTTTTTGGGTTTTTCTTTTAGTTTTTTGCTTTCGAAAACGCTTGTTTACTTGCACTTCTGGCCAATATTACAAATCGAATTATTTATTGACAAATAACAGGTCTACTTTGTCATTAGTGCACACAGCGCTGCTGAAAATCGAAAGTTTAACTGTTTCCTTATAAGGTAGGCACTTGCAGAGGTCTTTACAAAGCTTAAGATAAGAAAAAGCCTCGGATATTAATCCTTACGCTGTTGAGGCGCAGTGGCGTCGGACAAGTTGGGCAACTGGTTTTCAGTTAGATTCGGAATCGAAACTGTGAATATATGAAATTATGTGGCCAATTAGTTTTGGTGGCCACTGTTAGCTATTGTACTGAACATTGTCCTACACCACTGCGGTCTCCTTCCATATTCTCTCAAGGTCAAGTTGATTCGCTGATGCACGATGGTTGATGGTTGAATGGGGGCTAATCATGTTTTGCATAACTTATTGAATGAGACATCTTGCCAAGGACGTGCAAATGCCTCACCTACACTCTTTAACTGTTTTAAAAATCAGGCGGTCTCTGCATAAATGGGCGTGTGAGAGAAATTTAATTCACCTTGACACTCTTCGTACAGATTTGAACAGCACATGGCTTTTATTTTATCTAAAAATATCGTCTGACTGTTGATTTATTAATAGATAATTTTTGCAGGGATGTGGAGCATATTCGGATTTCGATTATATCAAAACAGATTTTTTATGCAAAAGTTCTAAGAAGAAGGTAATATAAATGTATTTTGCATGGACTTCGACTATAATTATCGTGGGAAACATAATTAAAGATTGTTTGATGGTCTCATTGTGTCTTATTATTTTAGTACCGAATATCCGAAAGTCTATATCTTCGAACGCATGCAGCGCCATTCTTTCAATATTAAATTTCAACTTAGCGGCATTCTGGTTCACAAGGCTTATAGCACATATGTATCGCAACCTCTTTTTTCCAAATCGAAAAGAAAATATTTCATTTTAATTTTCTCGTAATGGAAATCCTTAAATTTTCGTCCACTGTTCTTCGGCGCTATTTGTTTTGCCGCTGACGTCACCGCTGACAGCGAGTTTCGCTGGATGACGCCGCGCAAAGTAAATGTGTCCGTTATTTATGGCTGCATCGGAGCCAGTTCCAGCGCTGAACACAAAATTCCACAGCTCCGCTGCGTCCTTCGTACCGAAGTCGCATGTTCGCGCCGCAACTGAAGGGTCCGCGGGCAATATTTGCGCACCGCTTTGGCGGGGGTGCATGCTGTAGTATATGTGTGTAGCAGTTGTTTCTTAAGCCGGTATGCCACATACATTTACAATGTAAATTTGTTCAAATATACACACAAAGAGACTCACAAGCTTAAGTGTGTCTATATATATTCACACAAGTGTGGATGCATCCTGAAATATGGGTTTCCATTTTTCATCACATTCTGCTGCTGCTGCTTCTTCTTCTTCTTCAATCACATATGTTGGATGCTTCCGCGCCGTTCAATTACGTCAGTTTTAATAAACATTTCCATACGGTTGTTTTCCCGTGAACTCATTAATTTGCATACATTAAGGCGCTGCTGGTGGGAAGCAAGAAGGCGATGCAACCGTCAGTCAAGTCCTTGTGAAAGGTATTTCTTTTGGCTTGGCGTCGACAATTCCGAGAACACTCATCGCCACTTACGGCATGATTTCTCTACCGTCTTAGTAACGTGGCAGTGGCGGGGGCATGTAACCCCCTTGATTAAGCTTGCTGATGGTAGAGTTCAGCAAGTTGGTGGCATTTTTGAGAATCACTTGCAAACAAGTCGGTGGCCACTTAAGTTGTGTGGTGCTACAAAATTATTAAAATTGTTGCGCCGTGTAAGTTTCCTTCACATTATTTGTATTTCATAGGACTTTAAGTGTGAAGTTTTTTGAAACCACTAAATTCATACGTTTACATTAAGAAACTGGAAAACGAAAACAGAACTGTGCTTTTGTGCAGCGGTTAAGCATTTGATTGTGTTTGTAGTATGTTGAAAGTGGCAAATTATATATTTCAAGTAGTGTCGAATATACAGATTCCCTATTGGAATCAGGATAATAACTGATATGGTGGGCGCTGAACTTTTGTGCAGTCAAAGTTTCGAACCAAGCAGCCTAGAAAACCACCATTTCTTATGTAAATGAAATTTTTTATTATAAATCGGTATTTTGTGTATTTTTGTGAACGAGTTATCAGTATTTATGTTATATTAGGTTATGTTTACCCAAAAAGATCACTAGTTGCTAACCAATACTCAAAATTGTCTTGAGGGTAACAGGATGAAAGTTCTGGAACCAAAACTTTTAACTTTTTTTCATAGTTTGCACTTGAATTCCTCGCTTTTGTAAGTAATGCTAGTAGAAGAAAAACTTAATTTTTAGGCACTAACATTAAAAACGTACTTCAAAAGCATATGTGTTAAAGCGGCAATTATTTCAATAATCTTTTTTGCTACCCAGATTAGAAGCGGCATCAACCGTTCATAATTTGTGTGGCTCCAGCAGTCACGTACATACCACAATATCAAAGGGATAACTTAACCAAAAACAACACATACATAATAATTATGTATTTGAAGCCCCAAGTCATATCCCCCGCAGGAAGAGAACGATTTGAAGCGCTTGATAATCACAAATATTTCAATCCCAAACGGATTCTTAAAAGGGCTCGAAACTATTTTAAAGTATTTAACTGTAGTTAATCAAAATATTTACAGCGAATTTCCAAAGTTGTGCAAAGTAAATATTTGCATAATAATTTCCTCGTTAATAATTTACAAAGGTGCTGAGTGCGTTCGCCTCGTCTGCTTATATAATATGAGTGCGTGTGAAGGTAGGCAGTTTGGCAGCTTTTTGCTGTCGGAAAGTTTAGCAAATGGGCGCTCACAAAGACATAACGGCAATATAACAATTGCTATTGTTATTCAATAATGAAAACAGCAACAATAATAAGCATGAATAGACCCGAAAACAATAACAAACTCTCGTCGCATCCCCACCCCCCTCCCGTTTAACGTTGTGAATGTTGCTGACTAAGCTCCGTTTATGTGCAAATGGTGTCGGTTGTCGGGTTTTTAGGCTTTACAACGAATTATTATAAGATTAATAATTTATTATGTTTTACTAACAAGCCTAACTTTGCCGCCTAAATCAACAGTGGAAAATTCGAACTTTATCATAACCTTACTTGCGCCAACACAAAGGGGTGAGCTGAAGCAGGCACAAATGGGTCGCATGGAATTTCGCCATAATGTAAACTGCTGGCTATGACTAAATTTATAAAGCTTTCGAGTGAATAAACATAAGTTGTTGTGCTGCCGAGCGAAGGCAAAACAGAGCTGAGCGAACTCCTCAACACTCAACTCTTCGTTCAGCGTTAAGAATTAGCGTTAGAATTGTTGGTGGCAGGCAGTTTAATAGCCTGTTATGTGTACTAAAGCCTCTTTGTGCGTAAATACGATATTTTCCCAAAGATTTATGAATAAAATTCTTGTTAAACATTTTCTCAATAAATTTCCCAAAATATGAAAATCGTGCAAAACACAGCCATAATTTCATATAGGGTCTGCGAAAGTGAAAATAGTGAACGGATAAGGAAGTGGTGGGATTGGGTAAGGCGGTCTAAACCATAAAACGAATAATAGCGAAGAACGCAGAGAATTCATGTTTTGTTTTATGGAGAATTCAACGAAGTCACCTAAATCAAAGTTGGACCAAGTGCACGCACACAAAGCTAAATGCATGCTGAATGCTCACCATTCGGTGGTTTGGACGGAGAGGCTGAGCCCAGCAGTGGCTTTAATTCTCTACACGATGTGGCCTCTGGTTGAGTTATGTATTTAATTGTCGCTTAACGGAATTTGAGCGCTAAACTTGCTGCTACGCTTCGCTGCTATTTGCTGCTATTCGTCGCATTAGTTGTTGTTGATTTACTATACAAACTTTTTCATTATGCGTCCTCGTAGAGCCGCTGCCGTATTCGGTTGCTGTGTCGAGGAATTTATGCGCTGCGGCTAAGTTTAGGTCAGCCCGCTTATTTACCCATATTTCTGTATATATTTATTTGCTGTATATGCACATGCAGTCGTGTGAGTATGTCTCCAACTGCCATGCGATCTTATAGTGAAATAGAAAACGTTTGACCTTTTTATCCTCTCACTGCAGACAAAGGATATGAGCCGAAAGCGTAACTCTTTTCTATATACTTTTTGGTAAGATTTGATATAAAAAGAGAAGAAAAAAGAATAGTCTTTAAACCAGGTTGTATATCATCATGCAAGGAGAGCGGTTCGAACGAATTTTCGAATATAAAATTTTCTTCGTATGAAGTTACCGTATTACGAATAAAAAGCCAGCATTATATAGTACGATGAGTCCAATTTCTGCTCTTACCAACTACTAATTCGGTTGTGCATACAAATCCTGTCTAGGTTAGATTAGATGGCTGATCGAAGATGACACGTGGACTGGTATATGTAGCCTTTTGTGAAGCCATAGAAAAGAAAAACTTCTGTGTTCGGACTTAGTAGCCAATAGAAATTTGAACAGGCGTTTAGTTTCAACTCCCGGCAGCTCCGTGGCTTGTCTGAAGGTATGCGCTCCCGAGTGTTTAAGTCTTGACCTCCTAAACACGGGACAGTCCAGAAGGAAGTTTTAAGTGGTTTCCACCTCATCTTCTTCCATACAGCTTCTGCAGGTGGCGTCTGGTAGGATTCCTAGCCTTACAGCATTAACGCCAATAGAGCATTGACCATATCTAGAGAGAGCCTAGCCTTACTGAGGGCAAAGAGATCACTAGATTTTGGGGGAAAAGTCTTTTGCGACAGCGCAAGTACCGATGGTGGCCCAGCGCTGGTCAAGCTTCCGCAAAGCTCAGCTATCTAGTAGTAGAACATAAGCGGATATGGGATCACCGGCCAGTTCCCAATCTACCGATAATGGTTTTAGAGTATCTTTCCTTGCTAGCTCAACAATTTCAATTGCAATTTCTTACGATTCAGCTATGCTCCGGCACCCATAACAGTCTTATCACAAAGGCACTATTGATAGCGAGGTTAGGCATTAGTCGACCAACCCTGAACGCACTGTAAACGAGTTCAAGGCAAGGATCGCCGCTCTTCTATCTTAGTGATTGGTCACTTATCTGAAGGAGGCTGCACTCCGGAGCAGCAGATCTATTTCTACTTTAATGACTGAAACCTTGGAAGACACTACAATAAAGTCCTGAAAGTCTGAAAATGGTGTTGATAGAGACTTCCTGACAGTAGACCCTCCACCAACCTTCTCCCCAAGCTTCTACCCATCCGTAAAGAAGCTCACTACCCCTCTCAACGGTTTCTTCCCACCCATAGCTCCCTCGTCGGTATATGTGCAGAGAAGGATCTAAGTAATCCGGTATGCAGTCAAAGTGTGTGAGGACATCCGAGTTTTCAGATACGCGTTCTTTTAAGAATCCAGATTCTCTAAGTCTAATAGCCACTTTCGCAGCCATACACCTTCCGGCAATGTCAACGGGCACTATTTTCAAAAAGGCGTTAAGCGTCATGATGGGAGTGGACCTTAGTGGACGAGCGCCGCCCATTGAACGCTCCCGACTAAATCTTTTTAAAATATTTGGAAAGTAGTTGCTTTAGGCAGGCAATATTAATCTTGGCAGTGCTTTTCTTTTGCGAATATCATAAAAAAACTCAGCGCATTTAGATGAACGGAACGTGCCTGATTGTCTTAATGAGCAACTGATTTATCATTGGATTATCCCTCGCGCAAGCAGCCGAGGTCAAATGACTTTGTTTCCTCTCTCTGCTTATTTCGATCCGTTACTTCTAATCAGCACAGGGTGAGAGCTGCCACCTGTTATTTCGCATTTATATTCATTGACTTTATGCGTGCTCATGATCACTTCGCGTGCAATTAGTCAAAGTTTTTACAAACGTCTGCGACATTAAAGCGCCTTCGCAACACCAACCACTGTGTCAGGCGGTCAGCGTGGGGAGAGAACTTTGTGGGCTAAAATATTGCGCACGCAAAAACAAAACGCATCTGACACTTCGTTGCAGTAAATATGACGCCAATTACGGTATTACTCGACGACAAGGGCGGAGAGACGAACGCGCCAACTACTCCACAGATTATCCGTTATTTGCCCTCGAGGGCGGCAAGATGTCTAGCGTTAGCTTCTTTCACGCTTTTTGTTCTTACATTTGCAAACATGTTTTGATTTTGTTGTTGTCAAATGCCGCTGTAGCAAATAATAAAATCAGGCTGAGAATTAATTGCCACAGAAATCAGAAAGTTAGACGCAAAGTTTTTAGCCATTCCGGTTCCAGCTGCATGCGGCATGCGGCAGGCGGCAAACGACAAAAACAAAAAGGCCATAAACGAAAAAACTGCCAACTTTGGAACGACTTAGACTGGTGAGGTAATGGCAGCTGGGAGTTAGCGAAATGCCAAATGAATGTTTCGTAATTTATTAACCAATTAAATAGCCATTTTGCTGTAATAATCGAAACTTTTGCGCCAAACAAACTGAACAACACCACTCAAAGCGAGCAAGTCCTTACGGTTCAGCTCGTCGGGGCAGGGTAAGTACACTGAGGGACGTTGGCGAATTCGCCAGTGCTGGTGTGTGTTCGTGTGTAGGTGAGTGCGATGGCGAGGGTGGGTGGGGGTTAACAGCTGCGTGAGTTCGGCGAGTTCGCCGCGTGAACGAACGAATGATTGAGTGCTGTGGCAGGGCGAGTGCTTTATTGTAGGAGTGCGTGTGGCCCTGAGTGCTCCGGATAGTCCTAAGTTCTCAATGTAAGGCGCGTATATATCTTCTTGTACATATGTTTGCCCAAATTGTGCGTAAATTTCGTGAAATTTTAATTATTACGAATGTCTGTAATAAAACTTCATTAAAATAATTTCATAAATCTGCTTGGCATTCGGGTGGCTCGACGCCGCTGGTGACGGGTATTAACGACGTCTGGCGCAAGGCGGCAGGCTGCGGCAAAGATTTTATGCGTTTCAAGCTAGATTAAAATTGAATTGAATATTTGAAATTAATGTTGCATAGGCAAATTTGCGACTCTGTCTTCTTCTATGGATCCGAGCACGAGCAGATTCTTGTCATTTCGAAATGTGGCTGCGCTGTCTATGAAACTGTGATTAGTGAAGATTTGCGACGGCGCTATTAAGGCAATTTAATGAGTGTAATAACCGCAACACAATGGCTTAATTCTCAGTGGCCAGCATGAACTTTAAGCAGCATTTAAAGACGAGCAAAACTTTTCGGGAAAACAACACGAGCTAATTATCAGCTGCTTAATATAACAATGTACCATAAGTCGCTGACGTGGACTAAGAGGTGGGGCGGTCGACATTCCCATATTTTTTCGTAAACACTTCTGCCCCCCAACCTGGCTTTCTGGGCACCTAATTGGCTTTGACACCAACTTGCCAGCATATCATACATATTTAATCAGCCGCACAACGGTATCGACCCTTTTAGCGCGCTCCGACGAGAACTGACTTTATTTAAAAAGCATAATCCAAAAAAAGGATAATCAGAGAATGAAAGAACACCCTTAAATGCACTGAATGCCAATTAATGATCACGCACGTCTGTGCCTGGCATGCGGCATACCGTCAGCGAGCGATGTGTTGTGGAAGTGACTGCGACAGCCTTTTTAAACATTTAACAGTTTCACTGACAAAGCGAAAGGCCTACAGAAATCGCACCGCAACAAAGGTTTGGCGCTCGACAGTGACCCTTGTCCACTTGCGCCTTTGTATGTATGTATGTATGTGAGTGTAACAACGCATACATGTAAATATGTTTATTTCTAGGCCGACGCTTGTGCGCGCCGAAAAGGGGCGGGTCCGCAGCCACGAAGTTTTGCCTTTCCCTTCCCAGCTACTGGGCGGCGGCGGCGGCATAGCATGACGCCCCGCATTGTGGCATACCATAACACATCACCCTTTTGTCGCTACTTCTTTTTCCATTTTCAGTTCATTTAGCCTGCTGGCGGCCTTTCGTTTACGCGCGCACTCACGCCTACACGAACCCATGCATATGGCAGTGGCGCTGGTGGGCGTCAGAGTCATTTATCTCTCATCTAATAATTTGTTCAATGAACCCTGAAGTTATGTTGGGAATTTGTTTGACTCTGCCGCTGTTCACCACACCGCCGCTAATGCCCTGACCGCTATGGTCAATGCTATAATGTATATTTTTATGTTTTTTTTAGGATATGCGCTACTCGCCAGGTCCTTTGCCTCGATTTGGTTAACTAGCTCGCTGGCATGTAACGGAGTTAATGCGTGAACGTGATTCTATGAGTGAACACTCACACGCACAAGTGGCTCACACTAGGGCTGCACTCAATTTAGCTGCCATGGCCGCAGGCAGAGCGATAAACGACGCAAGAGTTTTTCAATATTTCTTATAGATGAAATGAAAAGTTGACAAATCATATAAACGCAGTTTCGTTTCTCACACTGGCTCACTTCGTTTCGTGCGCCTCTACGGTGCTCCAGTAAAAAGTACCGCCCTAACCCGTGCGAATAGAATCTAATATGCTACGCCTCCACCTTCTTTTGGATGGACAGGTGCCTTTTTGTAATTTCATGCTTTTTTTCGAGACTAATGAGGGTCGCTGTAATTAGGTGCGAGACAGGGTATTTAAGCGAAAAATTATTCGTTTGCGTTCTTTTTTTGTGTAATCAATGCGCGATCTGACCGAGTTGGGGTCGCTGGCTAAGTCAGAATGCTTTACAAATTACATACATAGGTGTGAAGTTCATAAGTGTCTTTATAAGTAAATGTGGGTTTGTGTGAACGCCGTTAATGGCAGAGGCGATTTATTGGGGAAATCTTATCACACGAGCGCAAGGCGTGACTTCGCATTGTCTGTCCGTCGTTTCGCGCTTTAGACAAATTGGTTTGGTAATTTTTCATATATTTTGCCGCCGGGTCTATTTGCCATTTTTGCACGGCATGCCATGCCTACCTACCTCAAGTTGGCATAGAGAAGCAAGTTAAATAGAAACACAAATTGCTTAGATAGTCCTTCTAGGGGTGGTCCTCGATACGGGGGTCACTTATCCGAGGCTGTTGTTCCCATTTTATTAGTAGAGTTCTTATGTTGCGGGTCCCAAACCCAGCGCACAACTCAGTGGAGGGGATTTTCGGCTTTTCACTTTAGCTCGCCTTCAAACAGATGAGTTTTTGGCTACCCAGATGATACTTAGTATAAGACTGGAAGTCGTGAGCTGCACGAGCTATATGTATAATAATCGTTTCTGACCACTCTCAAGTGAATGGCGCTTAGATATCTTTCCTTTTTTGCGTGAAGTTCTACACATGGTTTCATCCACTGCATCAAAGCGAAATCCTTCAACATATCGCTGATTTGCGTCTACACCCCGACGGAAGAGAAGAATGCATGAAGTACCAATTTCGAGTTAGCAGCTTTGCGAGATGGTAAGACGGGTTTCTGCTGCGATAGGTGTTATGTCAGGAACAGTGTTATCTGCGTAATTTGTTATAGAGCTGTGCAGTTTTGCTATTTTAGAAACTTTCGAAACTGAAAGCTTTCTCAAAAATCCAAAACTGGCAGCTTTCTCAAAGGCCCAACCGAGTGCCTTCAAACCAACTTTGCAAAAAACGCGCTCAATGACTTCGGTGGTTCAGTGGTTCAGTGCGTTTAAGCCACCGATATTCACTTTGAAATACTTGCTCCGGAAGTGCTACACAAAAAGCTAAATTTGCTGGTCCGGGTTATTACATATATGTGTGTGCTGTGGTTGGGACTAATGGTTGCGAAGTAATTTGGAAATTTTAATTGCGCAAATGAACACGTGTCCGCGGCTCAGTCGCTTGTGCTTTGTGCCACTACATGATTTTTCAAAAGGATTAAATGCGCAACACTTAATTTAATTAGAGAACCGATAATCGTAAAAGCAATAGTTACGAGCGGCTTACACAAGCAACACAGTCGAATGACAGCAACAACAACAGCAAACACTAAATCAAAAGTTATAAACGGAAACCAAAATATTATTCAATCTACATTAAATTTCGCAAATTTGCTGTGCAATAAAATTAATGAAGCATTTGTGTAATTCACATTACATATGCACACACACACACCTACGCCGGCCTTGGACAAACGCTGTTGAACAAAAGAGCTATTAAAATTTTAAATTACCACTTTCACCACCTTTCATCCATATATGTAGTTGTATGACTGTAAATGTGTGGCCGTGTTTGTGCGCACTTGCGTATGCGCGGGAGGGAGGAAGGAGGGTTTAGTGCTGACGCTGGCTTCGGTGACACTAACGAAATTGCATGAAACAAAACCATCGAAGTAAAGCCAGAAATGATAGAGGGTAAAAGCTCTAATCTCTACAAAAGTACACATTCCAAACTCAAGCGGCTCGACGCTGGTGGGCAAAGGGATCGGTTTATGGTTAGTGAGACCGCAGCAATTACCGTTTGATTGAGCAACCCGTTTTTCAATTAAGAGGCAATGCTAATATTACTTTGCTGGATTTTTAGAACCCAACTGTTGGTGTCGCTTCTTCTCCACAATTGGGAAATAAGAGTCCTGGTGAATATGAGTCCTGTTAAAGCAAGCTAAGCCCGATTATAAACACTTCACTTCCAAACAAACATTTAGATCTACCACTTTGGAGTGAAAATTTTTCCATCAGTCACTTTATATGTGCCCCCTCCGCAAGAGATTTTTGCTTTATGCCAGTGTCCGGCATCACCGACATCATTGTATTCACATGCATTTACATAATTGCTGATAGATACAAACCATTTTAGGGTTTTCGCTCCAATTAATTAAAATAAAATGAATTGTTCAATAAAAGCAAACTGCGAGCTAAACGCGCGCACCGCCCACTCGGCAGGCCTCGCAAACCTCGGCACCCGCCAGCCTCAGCCCTCGCAAGCCTTGGACCGCATAGGAAAGGTCATTTATGTGTCTGTGTGTATGGGCAAAGCCACACAAACAAAGCCAAGCGTCAGCGCACATATCTGAAATCCACACACGCACACACACACACACTCGACCCACACTAGGTTAATGGTGGTCTTTAATAGTGCGCTAGTGGTTACAACAACCAACCGGCAGCCATAAAACAAAGCCAACAGCAAATCCATACTGTGATGGCAGCAATTTCATGCGGTTGTACTTTCGGTGTTATTTTGATGAAAACCCGGCTTGGCGAGCGCGCTTCAGGCCAACCGAGCGGGGGCTTTGTTGAGAGCATTGCTGGTTGCGTGGTTGCTGGCGTAATCCTTCGCAGCAGCCAAACAAAACACACAAAGTAAGTGAACTGTCTCTAACCAAACGTAATTCGAACATTTCTTTGAATGGCGGCAAAACTTTCTGTTTCGAACTTTCAACTTTGCTCGCTTGTATTACGTCTGAAGCGCCCCGCATAACTGGGCGTGGCAACGGTGTAGCATCCACAGCAGGCAGTTTTGCTGAACTACTTTCGGCTGCTTTCAGTAGCAGTTTCCCATTGTGGGGTCTCCCACACACACACACATTCCGCCATAGCTCAGTCTAGTTGGGAATTATACGCTAATTAATTGTGCTCTTGAGTGGCTGCAAAGTGGGCGGGGTTCCGCTTGCAAATGCTGCTGCCACCAACTTTGCCGAATAAACATTGCTATTGTTGTACGATTTAATAATGGAATTGAATTTTAATTCGTTAATACATTTTATATAAGTTGAAGATTTTCCGCGACATTCTCCAATAAAAACCAAAGCTTTAAGTCATTTTTTTCACCAGATAGTTTTAAAAGATTTTCAAAATGTTTTTTATTAATTATTTGATTGGAATCTTCAGGTTACTTGCGAAAGCGAGTAGATTGAAAGCGAGAAGCACAGGATTAAATGGCTGATCGAAGTCATGGGTTTATTTATGATTGTTTTTTAATAACGACACATGGAAATGTTTCCATTTGTTATCTGGGGTAACTCCACTTCCTGTCTGTGGTAATACAATACAACAACAATAGCTCTTCATAATTTTCTAGAAGAAATTGATCAAGGGCAATGGTGTGCAAGGAGGACAACCGTAGAAAACGCTATTGACCTAAAGTAGGAATCCTTTTTGACTCCTATCGGGGTAGGAAGCTAGGTCCATCGAAACAAACACTATTAATATTGCTAATCATACTATTGACGCTTGTTTCGAGTCCATTCAAGACTATTTGATTACGTTCGAAATACATTTAAGGAGTTCCATGGGTTCCTTCGGGTAAAAAACCGTACTTTTTCAACAATTTCTCACAAAAAAAATTTCTCATATAAAATATCCCTTGGAAAAATGATGGGCCCGTGTTGGTAGGATAACTCCTTACAGGATCACCTAAAGTGAAAAACTACGTATTTTGGTTAAAACCTTAACTTAGAACTTAGACGAAGGAAAAAAACCTGAAATTTCGATTTTTGGCAGACATTTTTACGAAAAAATTAGAATTTCAGTAAAATTTTGCGAATTTTTTTTTTCAAATAGTTTTAATCGAAAAAAAAAATCATTCGTCCAAATCTTTAGGAAGTATATCTCAAAGACTTGTGTAATATCATGAAGATCAGTTCAATAGTTTTCGAGAAATCTTGCCAACCCACTTCTAAAACACAGTTTCGAAAAAGCGCTTCTAAAGACGGAGCCTAGCTAGCCTCAAGCGCACAAGTTCTCAAGGCTGCATCTCGGAAACTATTACTCAGATTAACTTGAAATTTTAGGATAACTTTTTTGAGGTATTGTAGAATGTAATCAAATAATCAAGAAATTGGATTTTTGGAACTCGTAAACCCATTTAACCCCTTAAACCAGCTGTAGGTTTAGTACCTTCGAATTTGTGGGTAGTAAGTGCGCTAGTAGCAAGTGCCCTAGTAGCTATCGTTAGCATTTGTTGTTAACCTAGCCAAACCTTTTAAACTTCAAGTACCATATTTTCATCCTCAGTTTCATAAAAAATAACGCTTAACGGTTCAACGTGACCTGTCTACCACATTGTGTTTAGGTCAAAAAACAAAGTCTTTTAGAATAGTTTCAACTCGACCTGTTTTAGTACAAACCTGTTTTCGATAAGTCGAACTCTTCAACGCGAAATTTGAAATTTGATACAAGAAAGGCGAAGGAAAGCATACAGTCTGCAGCTCAAGCTCGCTGCCTTTGAACTAAGGCTTTGCCTTACCGCAAATTGGTAAGCCTTCAGGCTTTCAACTCTTTCGAACGAAGCAATAATATCGTTAAAATTGCGATATTCATGCTTAACTCAACAACCTATAGCGTTTTTGAATTAATCGTTTTAAAAAACTTGCCAGTCGGCAACAGCCAGCGCATATTAACTTTCATATTGAGTCACGTTTTTAACTTCGCGTCGGCTTGGTTGCCTTTTCATCGATTATCGTAAAAGTTGACCGCAAATGTGCTTCTCATTAATTCGATCTCACACGAACTACCGAAGAGCTCAATTTTTCGCTTAACGAGCTTGTTCATTGAATTTGCTTTAATTAGCAGGCAACAAGTCGATATGCGCTTGACAGATGTAGTTGGGCATGAAAACCCGATCAACCGGGCAAAAACAGCAGTAAGCTCTATGTAAACATATGTACATACATACGAACGTATAAATGGAGTTTATTAATACCGCCAAATTAACACATGCCAATGTGCAAATGTTCCGCCTACAATCAGTGCACTTTTTTCATGCAAATTCTCGCAATTCACAAGGGATTTCGTGGCGATATGGTTTTTTGTACGTATAACACAATACCATATCGTCTTTCTTTGGTACTTAGTTCGGGGTATATTAGCCTCAATTCATATTTGTTCGCCTGTCTCCCAGTTTCTGAGATATCGATACGAAATTTTGTCCACGATTTTTCTCTGCAAGAAGTTACTCATTTGTCGGAACTGCCATATCGGAGCACTTGTAAAGTTCCTCAGATTAATATCAAAAGTTATCAGGCAACTAAGTTCCAAATTTCGGCCAAAATGCTTCCCTAGACTGAGGCATTGTCTGGTTTTCACCAACAGATTTACCTGAAAAAGAGGCACTTAAGACAACACTTAACTCTAATTAGCGCCTGAGTCCTCAAAAATCGCTTTAAGTGCTTAAGTGTCTCCTTTTTCGACTGGCTGGTAACTTTCCCATGACAAGGGGCATACAAATAAATGCTCCAATGCTCGTTTAATGATAATAATAAGAAATATACTTTTGTGTAAGTGTACCCCCCTTAGTGCGAGCGGAGCATTTAATCTGAGAACAAAGTACACGAACACTCAGACAAGAACAAGGCAAAAGTGTAAAAAGAGTTTCGTGTAAAAAATTGTACTTTCCGTGACCGAGACGCACACACATGTGGGTAAGGATATAACCACCAATAAGTACTTAAGTATGTATGGCGCTTGGTATAAGCGCGTGTGATAGCGTGAGCATGTGGCCTTTGTGGTTTGGCATCGCTCTTAAATTAAGGCTTGCGTGTTAATCAAAAAACATTTCAACATTTCTCAGGCGACATTCATGTCCGCACTTCGCCGGAATAAATATTTAATGTATATTTATATGCGAACACTGCGCGCTTAAGTGAAATACGGAATTTCTAGGCGAATAACTGATATTAAGTGGAGTGTAAATGAAAGTTTTTGTGGGAAAAAATCGATGTTCGTTGAGGCAGCGATAAGACGCTGGCATATGCCTGCGTGCACGACTGTTTCAGCGACATTGCGAGTAAATATACTTAAAGCTATGTTTGCACGTGTGCATGTGTGCGTGTGTGTGTGCGCCTGTGCAGTGCAAACGAATGAGGCCAAACCGAATAATTAAATATTTAAAATGTAAAAACCGGTTAAAAGTTTTTCGTCGGCCTACGTACGAGCTTTGCAGACGCTCTCAATGACATGCGAACAAAGTATTCCACTCATACATGCATACGAAGCGCGTGTGTGTGTCTGTCGAGTAATTAACTGATATTTTCCACCAATTTCCACTTCCAATCAAAATGAAGTGAAAAGAATATCCACGGCAAGAGTTTTCAATATAAACAAACACAAACGAATACACGCAAATCCCTGTCAATTTCACTACATATATTTATATTATATATATATATATATATGAACATTTCATATGTTTGCTTATATTAAAAAATGCTTATGTGCACATGCGATGATCTGCATATGTTTATGTTAGCATCAATGGTGAGTGACTTTCATGCAGCTTTACATGAAAAAGTGGCTTAAAGAAATTAACTCACACGCAAGCCGAACGGACTTCGTACAACACGAGGTGCGCCGAAAATCGATATTAAATTTTGGAAAATATTCATAAGAAATATTAATAGATTTGGAGAACAGGAAAATATTTCGTAGTTGGCGTTAAATGTATACCCAGGCGTATACGCAATTTTAAGTATAGAAATATTGCCACATTTTGGACGAATCTGAAGAGGTTGCAGAGCGAACATTTCATCCAGAAAAAACAACGATTTGTTGGAATTTGTGGGCCGGTGGATTTATCGGGCTGCCGGCGAGACCGTTCTCGCGCCTTGATAACCGACTATATGATGCCTGAAGTTGAAGCTCGTGATCTCGGCGGCATTTGGTTCGCACCAGACGGCGTCACTTCCTACACATTGCATCATTTAGTTGATATATATGAGAAGTATAAAGAAAATCGATGCAGAGTTACGGAGATTCAGTATATAAAGGATAGAAGGGATGTGAAGAATTGGTACGTGTCAAATGAAGTCAAGCGAGTCGCAACAAGGTTTAAGCTTCAAAATCAAATCAAGTTTTAGTCAAGACATCAAACGTTTGGAAATTAGTTCGAATATAAGTATAGTCGGCATCATATGAAGAAATTCGTGGAAAATCACTTAGCAGCATATTTTGATTTAAAGCTCATGGTTCTGAATGAATGATTTATCGGATTTACCCTTCCAATAGTTTCAGCGTTAAATCTTTTTTGATACAATTTTCAGCTCGCAAATATTTGCAACGCAAAGTAAATAAAACCTAAAACACGAACAAAAAGCTCCGGCTCAATAACGCCATGCACAGCGGCTTTCAGGATGCTCCCTCACAATTGTGGCAATGCCTTAAGCTCTCGTGTGGTTGGCTCTCCGCATGTAGTGGCATTAGTTGGAGCAATGATTTCCAAGCCTAGCGCGAAAAGTTGCAAATCAGCGCATGCACATCGCTGCAGAGTTGTTTAAAGTATTTTGAGTGCTCGGCTTATAATATTTAATACCCTCTACAACGAAATAGCAGCGAAAATATAAATGATAAGCTGCACGCAGTCGCTGCTTTTCACGTGGCTTCAACAGCAACAAACCAACAAAAAACTAAAATTTTTCATTAAATTTATATAACACGCAAACATTTGCGTAAGCCTTCGCCCAACAATAACAACAAAAACAGGCGTCAAACTATATAATAAAACAGCTTTTGCGCAAAGTTCTCCGGGCAGAGTTCGCATGAACTTTCATAGACAATAAAATTCTAAACAAACTTACAACAACAATGTGTTAATTGATTGCAGGCAGCAAAACGAGGAGGATTTTGTTAAATTTTTAATTGAAATTGGCAAACGAGATTTACGCAACACAGCAAACTAATAAAATTTTTAATCCAAAGGCGCACCAAAAAAAAAAAATAAATAATTATGTAACAGATTTTATGCATTTGGCAGCAAACCCTTTTAATAAAATTTCTGTTCTACGATAATGGCTCTGAGAGTTTTCATGTCAAGGCGGACAAACCAGGTTTATTCAGGTGGTATGCTTTCTTCTAGTCCCAACTTTAAAAACGCTTGCCCGAATTTCTTTAAATTTATGTGCAATTTAGTATTTACTAAATGCTCAAATAAACTCTGAGTTCCTGCGCAGTTTATGTGTCTTCTTTTTAACTGCACAACTGCTCTTCAAGTTGCAAGTTTATACACGAAACTCACACACACCCAGAAACAGGCCAACGGCGCTTCACGTTTGTCCATTTGGTGTCCAGTTCTTGTGTAATGGTCAAGCAGTTGGCTAGCCACCCAACCAAATAAACGGAGAACACAAACGAGTTCATCGCAACCGACGGAAGAAGCTACCGCAGTTGCCCAACGCTCGTTGCAACCTGCCGCCATCAACTTGAGAATGCAACGCTTGGCTTTGCGGCAGAAGGCAGATAAGTCGTTATAAAAGTTATCCAGCAAATATTGTTGGATTTCGATTCGTTTCGTGATAAGACATATACGATTTTGAAAGCCGCTCATTTCTCTCACATTGAGAATAGCAGGAATAATTATTAAGGGGTTACATGGGTTTCTTCGGATAAAAAACAGCCTTTTTTCTCATATAAAAAATAAATTATTTTATTAGAATTTTTCATTGTCACAAACACACACTATTAGCAAAGAAATTCCGAAATTTTTGGAAAAATATTTTAAACTCGACCATTGTGCCGTCATTTCTGGTGACCTCTCGAAAAATAATGCGCCCGCTTTAGCAGGATAACTCCTTACAGAATCACTTAAAGTAAAAAAATACGTGTTTTAGTTAAAACCTTAACTTAGAACTTGCTTCAAGGAAAAAAACTGAAAATTGGATTTTTGGCAAAAACTTTTACAAAAAAATTAAAATTTTAGTAAAAATTTTGCGACATTTTTTTTCAAATAGTTGTAATCGAAAAACAAAAATCATTCGTCCAAGTCTTTAAGAACTGAATCTCAAAGACCTGTGTAATATCATGAAGATCGGTTGAGTAGATCTCGAGAAAGATTTCAAAAACACAGTTTCGAGAAAAACGCTTCTTAAAATGGCGCACTAAGTCTAGCTAGCCTCGAACACACAAGTTCTCAAGGCTGTATCTCCGAAACTATTACACGGAACAACTTGAAAATTTAGTACAATATTCTATAGGTGTTGTAGCATTTAATAAAACAAAAAAATTTTTGAAACGCGCAAACCCATGTAACCCCTTTTGAAAGCCTCTTAGAATTGAAAACATTGTGTCGTTTATTATTATTTCAGTCTCACATTCGCTATTTTCACAATTTCACATTTTCCAAAAAGAACTCTGAACTTACGAGCTTTTCAAATTTAGTCCAAGGCGGTGCTTGTATCGCTTTTCAAATGGACATGTCTTTGCATACATATTCATGCATTCGCCGCACCTCGATTTGTCGGCATATTTGGGGAAATTTGTGTTTATTTTCCGTCCATAGCTTATCGATTGCAACATGAGTGCCGTTGGACGCTGCGGCGGAAGTCAGCTTTGGTCCAAAAGCTGTGTGAATGTATATGTAAGATTGTGTAATATCTGAGAGGGAAGTTGTTGCCACAAGAAGTACAAACTTCAGGAAAATAAAGTTTGGTTTAAGTTGAACGCTATGATGATATTAAGCATCTACAATCTAATACACTTACGTCTGTTGCATATGCAGTCACGTGCACAAATTTGGCACTAACTTAACTATGTTCGAATCTAATAAATGTCGTGAGTTATTTTGTTAGCGATTGGCTGTTTTACAAGCTATGCCGACACGATTTATATAGAATAACGACTTTGTAGGTTATAACTGACTGGTTGGAAACCAATTTGCGTGCGAAGTAACTTCGGTTATTAGTAAGTCTTTCTTAAGACTAAGTCAGTCTTCCAGCCTGATCATTCATCATAAAGCCAAGAGTTTAGTAAAATATGAGGTTAGCAAGCTTTTTACTCGAACTTCGTATGTATCGAAACACCAAATATCGACATAAAACTGGTTTGAGAGAGAAGACAACCAGAACTTGCTCAAAACTAAGTAAAAATTGTGGTTATATGGCAACGTCTAGATTGGCTGGCACGTCACTTAAAGCTCTGTAGCTCTTTAACTGTCGAGTGTAAATAGATAAGTATGCACTGCGCAAGCACTTAAAATGCTCTGATTGGTTGTTTATGCTGCACAAGTAGCTGGAATAGTCAACAGCACTTGCTGCCACTTCTGCGCGCTATAACTAAACAAGTACACATCGCAAATTGAATGGAAGGGCAACTTAAAACAAATGTGAAATAGTTGCGCATACATACATATATACATACGAGTTATATTATTCTCTAACCCGGTTGAAACCCGAAGTTCAGAGTTAAATTTTACTTTAAATTAAGGCCAGTAAAACCCGCCAAAGTACAAAACACTTTTATATTAATTAATATTTAATAATGTTTATTTAAGTTTAACACGAAAAGACAAAGCGTCAAACCGCTAAAGTAATTCCTTTCTTAATTAATTCTTAGTTTAACTTAACATCGTTATTTATACCCTAGCTTAACATACGATATTAATAAGATTCTAAGTAGAGTGGGTATTATATGTTAAGTACATTAACATTGTGGATCTCTATATTTAGATAAATAAATTTAACATAATAGTAGCTATGTAAAGAGATTGAGATCCACATATATGTAACTCGCTTACTCCTTATAAGATTCGAGTCCCTTCGACGAATCTTTTAAATCATATATTAATATATAAGATAGTTTTATAAATTTATTTTTTCAACAGTTGTACTTAATTCTTACTAAACAATTATAATTAGTTAATATTAATTTTGTTTTTGTTTGCGTATAGTTTTCCATATTTTTAGCATATACATATTGATGCTATTTTATGAATTGTTTAATGTGTTTAATTCAATGTTTAATGTATTGAATTCAGAGGTCTTCGAAATTGGGCAACGTCCGTTTTATTGGGGTTACTATAATGGTATTTGTTGAATCTTTTAGCTGTTTTATGTCTAATAGCAGCTGGGTTTTTTGTATATAAGTTGGGATTAGTTAATTCTAAAGATATATTCTCTCTTTTAAGATTTTCCCTGGTAATAGTCTTTCTTTTCTTTGTTTCAGTTTTCTTTTTAATATGATTAAAATCGATATTTAAGTTATTTAAAAAGTCTACGGGTTTTACTTTAGTTGTGCTATGTATTGAGTTGTTATAAAAGTGGATAGCTTTTAGAACGAGCTCTTCTGCATCGTTAAGATTGCCTAAGATTGCCAGAATTTTTGAGAATTCGTATATGTTCAAGAAGCGTGGAATGCAGACGCTCTATGTCTGAGTTACCAGTGTGAGAATTGGGGGTAGTAAAATGCACCTCAATACTATTCTCTTGGCAATATAATTTTATTAATGTGTTGTTAAATTCATTATCCATTACTAGTTTATTAGGTTTACCTAAAAATGCAAATCTTTCTTCTAGTTTAACCTTAACTGTTATCATATTTTTATCATTCAATTTATGGGCGGTTCCCAATTTTGTAAATTTGTCTAATGTAGTTAGAAAATAGGTTTTTTGAATTTGAAAAATATCGACATGCACAATTTCGTTTGGCTTTTCTGGCGTATACGTGAACAGGAACCGTTTTCTAATCGGCTTTCTATCATATTTATTTTCGATACAAACTCTGCAACTGTTGCAGTATCTATTTATATATTTTAATAATTTTGGGTTGAAATATAAATCTTTCAACTCTTCGAAATTTTCCTGAATGCCTCTATGATTGCCATTTATATGAGTTTCGTTAGATTAATTAATAAGATTCAGTAGCGATTCTTCAGATTCTACATCGCTTGCTAATTTTGTGCATTTTATAAATTTCAGATGAATATTATTAGAGAAAAGTTCTATTAGCTTTGTTTGAATTTGGTTATATTTATTGTCCGGGAGTTCGGAGTATATTCCTACTGTGCCTTTTGTTAATTCTCTTCTGAATATATCATTTAGGTAATGAGTGTTACCAATATCATTTTCGCAAATGTAAATTATTTTGTATTTTCTAAAAGTTTTTCAGTTGCTTTTTCTTTATGTTTTAGTATACGTATTTGAGTTTTATACTTGTTAACAATTTTATCAGTTGTGTAGAAATGATTGTTTGCATCTTCTGAAGAGCTGTGGATACTATTTAATGAATTTTGATACAGTTGAATTCGACTTAAATAGTCAGCCACTTTATTTTCTTTCCCTCTAAGGTATTCTATATCGAATTGAAACTCGTCTAGCATTATTTTCCACCTAATTATTTTGGAATTTGGGTCTTTTAATGAATATAACCATTTTAACGGACGATGATACGATGATCAGTTTGTACCGTAAATTTTCTGCCATAAAGATATGGACGAAAATATTTTACTGCCCAAACAATAGCTAGCAATTCCTTCTCTATTGTTGAATAATTTTTCTCGTGACCATTGAGTGTTCTGCTAGCGAAACAAACTGGTTTTCCTTCTTGGCTCAGAACGGCTCCAATGGCTATGTTGCTAGCATCTGTAGTCAGGATAAATTTTTTATTGAAATTTGGATAACATAATAAAGGCGGATTTATCAAAATGCTTTTTAATTTTTGAAAAGAATCAACATAAGATTGATCATCGAGATTTATTTTTGTGTCTTTTTTCAGGTATTTTATCATTGGACTTGCCACCAAGGAATAATTTTTTATGAATTTACGGTAATACCCGGTTAATCCAAGAAAGGATTTTATAGCTTTTACAGTTTTGGGAAGGTTAATATTCTGTATTGTGGCTATTTTGTCTGGGTTAGGCTTTATGCCTTTATTGGTTATAATATGACCTAAAAAGTTTGTTTCCTTTGATAAGAATTTACACTTATCAGATACTATCAAATTGTATTTTTAAATTGTAATTATTAAGCTTATTAAATATTTTTTGTAAACTTTCGATATGTTCAGTTAGAGACGTCGAGAAAACTAAAATGTCATCCATATATAAAATGCAAATGTTGTTTATAAAATCTGCCAACACATGATTCATCATTCGCTGAAATGTTGATGGTGCGTTTTTCAGGCCGAAAGGCATTCTTAGGAACTCAAAATGACCTCTGGATGTAGAGAATGCTGTTTTTTCAATATCGTTTTCATCCATTAGTATCTGATGAAAACCCTTTGCAAGGTCTAATGAAGAAAAATATTGAGCTTTACCCAATTTATCAAAAAGTGCCTCAATATTCGGCAGTGGAAATTTGTCGTCTATTGTAATTTCATTCAGTTTTCTAAAATCAATTACTAGACGCCATTTTTGAGTATTTGAGTTATCTGATTTCTTTTTTACAATCCATAATGGAGAATTATATGGAGATTTGCTATGCCTAATTATATTTTGCTTAAGCATGTCGTTTATTTGTGTTTCTATTTCATCCTCTTCATCCTCTAAGATTTGAGGGTGTCGATAATTTTTGCAATAAATCGGTCTATCAGATTTTGTTATAATTTTATGTTTAATACAATTAGTAGTAGTTAAATTTTGACCTTCAATGTAAAATGTATTTTTATTTTTATGTAGAAAGTTTTGTAATCGTTTACTTTCTTCAGTATTAAGTTCTAAGGGCATTAAATTTTTAAATTCAGTTAATTCAACTTTTTCTAGACAATGAACTTCATCGTAGTTAATTTCGAAATTATTATTAGGAAACCTAATTTCGCTATCATTAACTATCATTGAATTTGTTTGGAAATTAATTATAGCTCCAATGGGACCTAAAATGTTGACACCTATTATACAGTCAAATGCTGTCTCTGTGAAATTAGTAAGTTTAACAGACATGGTTTCATTTTTTGCGTTAAATTCGTTTGGTACGTTAACTATTACTTCTTCGTTTATAATGTTATTTCCTATTAAAGTATTTAGCCGAATCGGTTTAGCTAACTTTCTCTTAATACCTATATGTGAAAAGAAAAGAAAGATAATTTCCCAATGTGGTGGCAGCTCCGCTATCGATTAAGCACCTTGTCTTAATGTTATTTATTGTTAGTACAATTATTGGTAGCTCGGCTCTGGAGGCTGTAAATGAAAATTTTGTGTTGCATGTTGTTCATCAACTTCCACAAAAGTAGGGAAATGGTTAACATTTCTATTCGGATATCTATGATTCATTGCGTTATGCCTAAAATTTCCAGTTTGACTTTGAATGGGTAAGTTCCCATTATAACCTTGAGTAGGTAATTTATGGTTCTGTATGCTTCTACGATTACTAGTGTTACGAAAATTTACGTTGCCAAATGCCAAAGTCCCACTCGTGTCATTGTTTACATTTTGGGAATTTTTGCTTTGAAAATTATTTCGGAAATTAGGAAAATTATTCGCAAATTTTGTATTCATGTTTATTAATTTAATATCTTTTATTAAATTGTTTTCAATATAAAAGGTATATGCTTTATCAATAGTGTTAATATGATTTTGTAATAACAAAGACTTGATATTAATAGGTAAAAAATTAATTATATATATATCAAAAATCATTTGGTCGTTGTTATTAGGTGTATATAACATATCTGGTTCTAAACTAAATTTAGTGTTCATCAGACTTAAAATTTTTCTTAACTTATGATGCAATTCTTCAATATTTTTTGCATCTACATTTAAGGCATCGCTTCTTAAATTAAAAAATGTTCTTTTAACGCCAAATTCTTCTTTTAGTTTTCTTAATACATTCTTCCAACTAGGACTAACTAAAGTTTGTATTACCTTTAATGCTTTGCCTTGAAGGCGGTTACCCAACACTGTTTGTAGAGTTTCATGATGTTCTGTCGCAGTCAGCTGTAGTACGGTGGAGACATCTTGCAAGTAGTTGCTGAGCGTATATTCATCTTCTCCAGTAAATGCAGGTAAGCTTCGTGCTTCTCGCAGACTCTCCGCTAATGTTAATGCCATGTTGAAATGTTAGCTCTCTCACTCTCTGATCTGATGAGCGCAGTAAGCCGTGCTTGGCGAGTTTTTGTGATGTGGGTGGCGTGATAATACAGTAAATGTCACTGTCAGCTCTCTCACTCTCTAGATGAGCGCAGTAAGCCGTGCTTGGCGGGTCGATGATCTGGGTGGCGTGATTTAACAGTAACCTCAGATGTTAAATTTTTTATTTTACTTGTCCTTTCTTTTAATTTTCGTGAACTTTGTTGAACTTTGCCGTTAAGTGTTAATATGTGTATTTTGTTTTTTTTTTTTTTTCGGAACTGTAGAAAATATTTTTTGATTCGTCCACTTAATGTTCACTAGCGAAGTTGGGGATTTTATTTTGTATGTAATTTTGGTTTAGTACCTTTGTTATTTTTGCAATGTTAATCATTAACAGCGGTGTTAATGTTCTGTTTTGTGTAATATATAGTCACTTTGCACAATAAAGTACCCTTTTTTTTTTGATTTTACAGCAGTTTTATTTTAACGTTTCACAATTTGTTGTAATGAAGTTAATATAAGTATGAATGTTCGTTTTACACAAAATTAGTTTAGCACTTCTAGTATAGTTTTTATTCTATTTGTTTGATTTAGCCGTATATTTATTTTCACATTTATTAACGTTAATCAGTTTTAATGAAATTGGTATTAATGTAGGAATTAAAAGTTTATATGTTCGTATAGCACAGAAAATTTTTGTTTTTTTTTTGTTTGTTCTTTTCACTTTTTTTTTTTCACTTATGTACGAACGTTATATTTAGTAATATTGAAAAATTTTTTTTTTTTTTTTTTTTTTCAATTAAAATTTTAATGTGGAATAGAAATTAAAATCTATTGCGGTTGATGTCCATTAACATGCTTTCCTTTTTTTTTTTTTTTTGTCACTTATTTACTTAAAAACAAATTCGTTTGCGAAAAATTCGTAATCACTGGATGTGGAACTTTTTTTATCCACATCCCATCCTCGTCGCCAGTTATATTATTCTCTAACCCGGTTGAAACCCGAAGTTCAGAGTTAAATTTTACTTTAAATTAAGGCCAGTAAAACCCGCCAAAGTACAAAACACTTTTATATTAATTAATATTTAATAATGTTTATTTAAGTTTAACACGAAAAGACAAAGCGTCAAACCGCTAAAGTAATTCCTTTCTTAATTAATTCGTTTAGTTTAACTTAACATCGTTATTTATACCCTAGCTTAACATACGATATTAATAAGATTCTAAGTAGAGTGGGTATTATATGTTAAGTACATTAACATTGTGGATCTCTATATTTAGATAAATAAATTTAACATAATAGTAGCTATGTAAAGAGATTGAGATCCACATATATGTAACTTACGTACAACGTGTAGTGGCATGCAACATAAAATGGTAAATTTATCTAAATTATACATTTGGCACCACAGTTTAAGCCACATGGCAGCACACACAACCTTGCCTGCTGACCACGTGTGTTCACGGCACTTAAACGAACTAGTTGCAAACTACTTTCCAATAAGAATGAAACGCAAGTTCAGCCGGCGTTCATTTTCACCCGTTTATCGAGGACTTAATACTTGAGGTTCTTCGGAATGCCAAGTTTCATACGAAATCAAGTTTATATTTATGATAAAGATAAAGCCAGACTGTCCAGACTCCAACCAGTTCCACACCAGTCCGGTTACTTATGGTCAAGAGTTTACCTTTTTGGAGTGGCCGGGAAGAGGTCGCTGATGAAGACCGTGCTGGGAGACCTTGTTTTTTTTTTTGACAACAAAGGCATCGTCCACCATGAATTTGTTACTCCTAAACAAACCGTCAACGCCAAGTTTTACATGGAAGTCCTCAAGTGAATCAAACGAAAGGTCAATCGTGTCCGACAAAACATCACAGCCGATTGGAAGTTGTACCACGACAACGTTCTGGCTCACGCCGCCTTTCTTGTGAACGGCTACCAAACTAAGTTGGCTCTCAACGCAGCCGGACTACAGCCCTGAAAAGGCCGATGAAACGCAAGCATTTTGAGACGACAGAGGGGATCCAAGCAGAGAATGCCTTCCGTGACGCCTTCAATGCTTGGATATCACGCTGGCAGCGTTGGATCAACGCAGAAGGTAGGCTCCTCTTGAAAGTTGTTTCAAGAATTGTAACGATTGGTTCACATTTCAGTCGACTCAGCCTTTACATCATCTAATCTCTAGCACCACGGAAGTAAAAGCTTTAACAGTCAAAGCTAACTCGCTTGGCACCAGCTGCCTAAATTAAGAGCTCCCCTTCAAGTGGAACCCTACTAATCTACGAACTCAAAATACCAAAAGAGTTGAGCTGCTAAAATTCGATCGAAAATTCACTAGTTTTGTCATAGAACCCGAAGGGCTATGTGGTTTACACCATACATTTGTTTTTGGGGTCTGTGGCAAGACGCGTTACGTTAAGAATGTGCTTGCGTGTAGCTGGCGATAAAGCCCTAATAGCTACGCACACTAATCCTTTCAGCTCAGCACGAGGCTCAACTGCCGAATGCTTCACCAGGCATACCCAAATTGGTGGATATGCATGTGTGTAGCGTTGCGTGCACTTGTCATAGGGGTACCTTTTGTTGTTATCAACATATTTTGTTTGGTTATTGGTCATTTGCAGTTCGCTTCTGCATCGTTTTTACGAGTGATTCCTTTTTATGGCAGCTCGCTGCCTGCACACTCTCCTTTGCAATCCACGTTCCTTCCTATCCCAAAGCGCTTGTTTGCTGTTTTCTACTTAGCACATTCTTATTTCTCTAGGTTTTCCACTTTTTCTATTTGTTTGTTGTTGATTTCGCTATTTGTTTTGGCTTCCATGGTTTTGTCCTGTTATTGTCGCTCTTGAATTCTTTGTTGCTCTGCACTCACATGTTTGGCTCAGCCCCGCATTCCCCAAACGGTTGGCGTTTTCTTGTTGTTTGGTGTCGGTTGGTTGATTGAAGGGACGTGTGTACTGCAGGGGCGCCGCGTGGGTCATTTAGTGTGAATAAAGGACCATTGCAAAAGGCGGTGGGCTCTCGCTCCCGGCACTCTAATCGTTCAATGTGTGTGTGTGTGTGTGTGAGGGCGTGTGCTGCGTGGGTTATCGCATTAAATTTTCATGATAACTTTTCATTACGTACGAATGGAATGTGGCTATTTCCGGTTGACGTATGCTGCCTTTTTCTCTTTTTTCTCTGTTACTTGTATAACATATTAATATCTGTTTGTTTGTTTGTGTGCTGGTTCGTTTGTGTCGTTGTTCTCCACACTTTGCTCTTATTGTTCGTAAGACCTTCCGCTTTGCTTTATTTGTTTGTGTGACTATTTCCGGTCCCCGTCTGCACTGCCAGCTTAAGCGCCTCCGCCTCACCAACTTTCATAAATGGTTGTCCGAGTACGCAAGCTTCTACGTAAAGACGTTAGCGACGTGTGTATGCATATCCGCTTGCGAGTGTGTCTTCCATGCCGAAGTGTCGCCTGGAATGCGCTCTAATCAACACAAATGTGCTGTGGACACACTTATGTAGAATATACACGCTTAAGTAAACACATACAACTATAAAGCGCAGTTGTTATTGCTGTGTGTGTTTGCACTTGTGTCTAATGATAATTCATTCGTAATACACTTACAGCCCCACAATCCTCCCTCGTGTACTTGTATGGTGCTACACACACACACACACACTTACGCAATGCGATAACTCCAGCTTAGTCGTGTGTTGCTTTTGTTGCCATTCGGTTGCTGGCAAATGGTTTCGAAATAAAAATTTATGGCTTAGTATTTTTATGCTCCGCACCGTTACTTTAGTCCATTTAGTTTGAAATTTGTTGCATGTCGCAAAGTGCTGAAATGCTCCTGTTCGCATGTCCAAACTGGCCATTTGAAATGTGTTCAAGTTAAGTTGTCGTCTGATAAGGTTTATGCGAGAGCGTATGCCTGTAGTGGGTCGTAAGCACATCGCCAGTGATGAGATGCCGTTGATGTTCTTGTCTATTATTGAATTGTTATTCCACTCTTATAAGAGTTTCTTAATTGTCAATGGCTTCACATGGGTCCCACAGATAGATATTAATTTGAGTCGAGGCATTAAAGCAAGTGCAGGGCTTTATCTGATCTACGCATAATTTATTTATTTTGTAATAATTTCCTCAAGGAATTTTGCTTTCAGAACGGTCTTTGGAAACTAACAAATATTGACCTCTTGTGTCGCACTATCGATTTTAGTTTTGTTGATGATTCTCACGAACCTCCTCATTAGTGAAAGTAAGTGGTGCGCAGTCTTCTGGTTTTTTGCGCAGCCGTCGGATAACACATCGTCTGGCTTTGTCTACCGAAGGGTGCAGTGAAATTGCCGGCTTAAATATCTCACACATTTCGTCGGCTCCGAAAAGGCGTGGTCATTGAATTGAATATCCATTCAGTTATCATGTCTCTTCGGGCTAGACGAAGACTTAACAGTACATAGTCCAAAGGTTGCTTACACCGGTGCGGGGGTTGCAGGACTTCTGGTGCTCTAATCATTTTGTCTGCTTGTATTGGTTTACCATTTGTCGAATCTTCAAATTGAGATTGCTTATTCGGAGATCACAGGGATCGGCATGGCGTTTTGTGTCGCGCTCATTAGCTAAAACATTTGCTTCGGCTGGGAAATTAGGGCGGAGTTCCGCGATTCTTGCAGCCGGAATGAAGTGAGCTATACTCTTATCTGATGATGCTGATTAGATTGGGAGTCTTACTGCCTACTTGAGCTTTTATGGTTCGTGGAGAGCCTCTGTTGGAAACTCTGGTGGAGTGGCGGCGCAATGTGCGAACTAGGTGCAGATTGTTCAGCCGTAGAGGCTAAGGTGCTTTGGTAGCATGGAGCCATGTATCTCGTGGTCCACTCCCTGTGTGTCAAAAGGTGTGAACGGGCCTTAATATGACTCCATCGAAAATTGAACTCAACGGATCGACCATCAGAGACGTAGCCGCGGTCAACATTTTAAAGAGATAATCTGCAAAAAATAATTGCCGAAGAATGTTCTTTCGAATGATAATAAACATTCCCGGTTAGATTTCAAGTTTCTGTTTTTAAATTAGAAAAGGAGAGAACCTAGTAAATGGACTACCCTTTAAAAGAAATCTAGCAGGAGTGGTAATAGGTCACTACCCAATAGGCACACATGGTACGTAAGCTACTACGCCATATAACGACTATTGTAGAAGCTATCAAGAAGTGGAGGATACCATAAAACATCTTCTATGCGAATATATAGGATAAAAACGCGAATTAGCTTTCGAGGGTTTCTTGACGATATCTCGGAGGTGTTCCCAAAGAAACTTTCAGTACTGATAAACTCTACTGAGCTGAGTCTAGTGACTAGCCAAAAACGAGCAGAAGAAACATTCGGCACAATTTATTGCTTAATGCAACAACTCAAAAATAAATCGCATATAAAATATCTATTATTTAAGTCCAATCCCTTATCTAGCAAATAATTCACCTAAACCCGCCCAGCTACCTAAATACAATTTGCTATAATGCTTCTTAAATATTAACTGTTATTAGATAAACGTAAACTATACAAGCTAACTAAATACTAAATACTTAATAGCTGCCAAAACAAGCTGAGACCGGTCGCACACGAGCAAGTGCAGAGCAGTTTGCAGCAGCCGAAAACCGTGTGGATGGACTCGTGAAAGTAGGTGTGTGTGGCTACACACTGGCACTGATTCCTCACTCCCCGTAAATGCATGCATGTGCATCCTCAGATTAGGAGGCCAACAACAAAAAACGACAGCCGAAACGGAGCAGTTTTATTTGTCCGAAATGGCGTATAGTCATGCCGCAAAGCCAAAATTACAACGCCAATGGGCCAGCCACTCCAATCACCATTAGATGTACTACAGCCGAGCCGGACTTTGTGCAAACCGAAGTGGCTCGAACTAAAGTTTGCAGCTGATATGAAATGTAACATAATTTAACTTTTCATAACTGTTTGCAAATGCTCAGAATGCAGCAGTTTTCCAAAAACTGTCAGCAGCATTATTGTTTTCCCATTTGTTCATCTGCTGCATCCATGGCATCCATGAACATAGTCGTACAATTGTGAGCCTCCGAACACACATGCTTCGTACATGCGATTCGTATGAATCTCGTATGAGAGCACACACATACGTTCAGAAATGGGTGTTATGCAATATTAACAAAAATCGTCTCGTGTTAAAAAATCCAATTTTGTCAGTTCGACAGTAAAAATTTAGCTCTGCAAGTGCCGAATGCATTTTGGAGCAGTGTTCATTCTTCTCCAAAAAATGGGGCCAAAATTGGGCGCTTTAATACCTTTGCTAACTCGAATTCGTTAAGCATTTGCTCGTACACAATCGTTTCTGCCGCACGAACGCTCTTTGCATAGTGATTAAATTCGTTGAAAATTACAGGCAAAGCACGTCCGTGTGCGAGTGTGTGCGTGTGAGTGTGAGCTTTAATACTCTTGATTCATAACGCATGACATAAGTTAATTAATTAAATAAATAAATTTGAAAGCATTCGGAGTCTGTGCATTCTGTGCCTGTAATTTATAACTTGTAATCAAAGCGCCCAAATAAAGCGCTCTGCAAACGCTGCGGTTGAAAGCCCGAAAAAACCAAGCCACACACACAAACACGCATAAGCACTGCAAGTGTTGCAACTAGGACAATTAGAATTTGTGCGGTGGCAAATTGACAGAAGTTGCATGCCTCGTTTTTGCCTGCTAACAATTACAGGTAGTTTTCAATTAGAACAAATCTGTACAATATCTGCCAACTTTATTACGAACACTTTGGGCTTATATAAATGTAAATGTCCACCTAAATATAATATTTGCTTACACATCTTGTTTGCATATGCCCGTCTGTGTGCTTGAGAGTGAATGTGCTTGTGTGTTGGTGTGTGTTTATGTGTGCTTTGTTCACATAAAACTCCTACAAAAGTCGTTAAATTTTATAAAAGTTGACAAAGTGCCTATGGCTTAGTGTTACACAACCACAGCATAAATGCAGGGAGAGGAGAAAGGCACACATACATACAAATACTCACAACACAACCACAATTTTGTATTTTGTATTTTTCGCATACTGTTGCCATATTTACTCAGCTGTTTGTGTGCGCATGCCTTTGTGCTAGGTTCGGGCTGCCGCACAGCACTGCTGTAGCCAGCCACATGTCCATATAGTCCGTCCGAGTGGTTGTAGTTGAAATGCAAATGGTTGCATATTGTTAGGAGAGCCAAGTCCGTAGCATAAGGATTGTGTTTTATATTTGAAAACAATTTGCTCGAATTTTGTAGTGGAAAAGGGTTAAACTTCTTGTTTACAACTGAGCAAAATGTTTTCGCTTTTTATACGAAAATGGCCACACGCACAGCGCATCCGTCCATACACACCTACACAAATATTTATTTATGCGAACGTCAAAAACTTTCGGTCCGTTTTTGAGGTTTATAGTCACAGAAAAATATGCAAATTTGATTGTGGCAACTGCATACAGTGACAGCCAAAAGTCAGTCAATATTATGGGAGAGAACTTCGATACCAGAGAGCCAGCAGTAACGAGATAGAACTATAAATGTGATCCATTTCGTGGTTCCCTTACAGTTTTAACGAAAAAACACAGAAACATTAAATTTGGTGATGAATGTTTATTATTATTCGAAAGAACCACACCAAACCGTAGTTTTTTTGGATGCAAGACAGCTCTTGAATCTTTTTAGGTTGCTCTTCGTCCTAAATGCTGAAATTTTGCTCGTTTAAGTACCCGTTGAGCTGGTCCTCATGATGAACCAAATTTGGATAGAAAACATCGGATCTTCTTGGAACTTTTCAAGATCTCATAGAGCGAAGCGATGTCGCTTGGAAAGATCCAGCGGCTTCAGATCTTGTAAAAGCTTTGTGTTGTACGCTTTTAGTTTAAGATCTCGATGTAAAATCTGTTCTGCTCAAATCGACTCTTCACGGTCTTCGTGTACACTCTCAGCTGCAACTGCTATATTTTGTTCTCTGCGTGCTGGACGTGGTCTATTCGGTTCAATATTATTCAATAATGAATGCTTCGCCTCAAGATTTGTGAAGGTGATGAGAATGGTATTCTCAGTAAGCTGATTATGTTGACCCTAAGATGACCAAAGAGCACGAAACACAGTCTTTACAGCCGTGATTTTTCATAATAAAGTTGGCCGTTGTTCAGGCGTAAGCCTTTGCATGGTGATATGTCAAAGAATACTGAACAAAAATAATATGACAGCTTGACAGGACTCACACGTGAGCTCAAAAAAAGACGATTGAATAAAGTATCTACACTTGGATCAGCCGTTGGTAGTTAATTCTGTGAGGGAATATCCAAAAACAAGCCTTTGAGTCCTAACGAAATGTCTGCTCCCAAATCTGGGCTGTACCGATACGCCTAAATGGCAAGCCACTAAACTCTGGTTCCAGAAACTTGGACCATAGTCAGTGCGGTATGTATTTGTATCCTCGCTGCTAGATAGAATATCTCGACTATAATTATACATTTCTCGATGATAGTTCAGCGCCAACGAATATCGCTTAAGCTCTGCGTAGTTTTGAGACATACTGTGTGCACAATGACAGCGGTTGCATGAAGTCCATATGCATGAGTTAGTTTTCTACTTCATTCACAAGTGTTGAAACGATTGTTTTCGTAACTTAAAACAATACAAAGTGTGCAAAAGTTTATGGCAGATAATAGCAAGTGATTGTTTTTGTATTATTTCTCTTTCACCCACTGAAGCTCCAATTATTACAAGTTTGAGCTTTAAAATGTTGCGGGATTGCGAGTAACTAGCACTTTGTAAGTGAAAAATTGTCGCGCGTTGCTTGCATAACAATTAAGAAAACGAGACAGCGAGAGGACAAATGAAAGAGAAAGACAATTAAGCAAACAGAACAGGGAGAGAACAAATGAAAAAGAAAGTGAATCGTAAAAATTACGTTGTGGCACAATTAAACCCAAAAAGACCAGAATATTGTGTGGGAAGTAAGAAATTGGAAGATCTCCAGAAGTGAGTTGAGTTCTTTGGCAGTTCAACCTTAAATGACGCACTTCTGCTGGAGTATATTGAATGAACGTATCTGCTATAAGAGTCTGCATCTGCTGATATTGACACCATTGGCCTTAACAACCACGTCTCTAGTTCTGCTTTCTTCAGACTGTATAAGGAAGTGAAGCAAATGGGTCTGCTAGGGAATGAGGGCAGGACGAAATATCTCCTGTCATCAAACAAACAGTCGTCTCACTCGTGAGTTGGTTCCGACGTCACTGTTAATAGTTATAACCTCAATGTCGTAGATAATTTCATCTATCTTGTAGCCAGTATTAACACCAACAACAACGTGAGTCGCGAAATTCAACGCAAAATATCTCTTGTCAACAAGTATTATTTCATACTGAGTAGGCGATTGAGAAGTAAAGTCTTCTCTCCAGGAATAAAGACCAAACTCTACAAGTCACTCATAATCCCCGTCCTGTTATATGGTTCAGAGGCATGGACGACAGCAACAGCTGATGAGTCGGCATTACAAGTTTTCGAGAGAGGTTTTGTGGAAGATTTACGGTCCTTTGCGAATTGGCAACGGCAAATGCCGCAGTCGATCGAACGCTGAGCTGTAGAAGACATACAACGACATTGAGACAGCGGCTATGGTGGCTAGACCATGTCGTCCGAATTGATGAAAACACTCCAGCTCTGAGAGTATTCGATGCCGTACCGACCGAGGGGAAGCAGAGGAAGAGGAAGACCTGGAACACTCTGTTGGAAGGACCAGGTAGAGAAGGACCTGGCTGCACTTAGAATATCAATTGGCACCAAACAGCGAAACGGAAGAAGGACTGACTTGTAGTTCATATTTACTGTTAAATTTCTTGTTCAGGAAATTCTTGGTCTTTTTGGATTTGATTGGCTAGACTCAGGTACTTTCGTTTTAATCTTACGCCCGCTCTTCGCCTGAGCTTCGTTAACACCTTCCGGACGGTAAGAATCTGATACTTAACGCCACGAAGATCTCCTCAACTCCTCTACTTTGGCTTGGAATAAAGTTACCGATAATTGCCGATAACAAGGCTCTTACAATAAACGCTTACTCGGAAAGTGAGAAATTGCATTAGAACAAATCGAATTGTGTGCCGCAAAAATTGGCGAGCAATTCGTGTCACAACGAAATAACGCAATGCAGAAGCCATGCGACAATAAATGAGCGAACCAATAGAAAGTGAATAAACATGGCAAATAAAGCGATTGAGAAACAAGCCACAAACTGCGGCGAACGCATTATAGCCGAAAATGCCAAAGCAACAGAAACAAATAGAAATAAATTATCGCCAACATCTTAGTGCCCAATCAATGAGAAATGGCTGTCAGCCAGTCACGTCGACACGGCAAATTGTATTGATTGTCCGACGGACAGGCGCGCGGTTAGCGGCAGACACTTTATTAGCCAGCCGGTCACACTCAACGACATAAATTTCATTATCAGCCAGCGGCGAGCTAACGAAGTTGCGTGTGTGTGTGTGTGCGTGGCTATGTGTGTGTGCAGTTTGTTGTGTGGCAAGAAAATGAGGAAGCGATTGGCAGCCGTGAGGTTCGTGACTTTATAGCAGGAGCAGCGATTCAGACGATGCAACAAGTAACAACAGCAACAGCATCGGCTGCCGGTCGAGCAGCACTCACCGCCAAGCGCCAACAGGCAAGCGGCTAGTAGTCGCCCGATGGTCATCGCCGTCGTCGCGTCAGTTGCCAATATACACTACACCGCCGTAGCATCTGCTAGCCAAGTGGCTGGGCTAACACCGAGCGCAAACTAATTGCACGGGAAATTTATTAATCGTCGTAAATCTATTATCAATATTGCCGCAAGAAGTGGAGCATAAATTGAAACATACAAAATGGTGATCGATATTAAAATGTGTCGCTTCGAGAACGTGTCTTGGGGCTTTCGTTTGGTCGGCGGTGCGGACTTCGAATTTCCGCTGACGGTCGTTAAGGTTAGTAGACGCGTAGTACACAAGCAAAGTCGGATTTATGCCTCCGAAATTCTATTTATTATGAGCGCTCCATTGGCCAAGCCGGTGGGGCAGCTGCTGGCCCATTTTGGGTTTCGGACAGTCCCGCAAGCAAGGCAGTAAAGCGAAAATTGTAACAATGAAAAATTTTGTGGTCAAATGGAATTACGTAACTGTAGTGAAAAGTTCGCTGCGTTGTTGTGTGCGTAAGTACGTGCGCGTGTGAGTTGTGCGTGTGTGTGTGTGTGAGGCTGAAGAATTAAAGCGCTCGCTTTCAACGATGTTGGCAACAAACGATGGAGCGCTGCAACTTTTACAATTTAATGTGCATTTCGCTATGAAGGAAAATATATAAAGGACCACTTGCTAGCTAGCATGGCGACAAATGGAATAATAATTAAAATGACTTTTCGTTAACATTAACAGGCCATAAAATATTTTATTATTATTGCCAATCAACACGCAAGAGTGCGGTGAACGCACACATACAAACTCAAATGAGCTTATTATCGCCTTCATTTCAGTGCACATGTGTGTGTGGGAGAGAATGTGTGCGTGCGACAGCACAATACGATAAGACACGCTTGGATATCTGCACATAGGCACACTCACACACTGACACACATAGCTAGAGACATACAAATGAACGAAAGCCGTGCAAGGGATCGCTCCGCAACGCCGCTGCTTTGCCTTTATTTAATCAGAAAGTCGGCCAACCTTCCACGTCGCTCTCTTTCCAATCTGTCAAACCATCAATCATCACATCGCCATTATTGTCAGCTAACTTTCGCATGAATGCCACACTACTCACTGCTCTCTCCTACTCACTCATTGGAATTACCTTCTTTCGTTTGTATTTTTAATTACACACACCTTATGTTCACCGTTACACACAGTCAAGTTTATACGAGAGCAAATTTAAGGCGTGTTGTATCAAATAATATGAACTCGAGGCGAAATGGATCAAGGAAACATGGAATAAAATCGCTTTAATTAAGGCATATGGAAGAAAATATGTCTGAGTTTGTAAAGTGGTCTCAAAAGAATGGAAAACATAATATAAGAGAGTGAAGTGCAGTTCTCTCAAAATATGAAAACTAAATTCTATAGAACTCCCAGTTTTTTTTCGCTTAAGTTGTAATAAATTACCTGAAGATGCTCTACCTGAAGAGCTCAACTTTCGTACTCACATTTGCTACAGCCTTTTTGTTTAATTTTATTTTTTAATATAAAAAGTGTTAATTGTCTCTCTCTCAATTAGTAAATAGACCTAATAGATATCCTTATACAAAACAAGAAACAAGAAAAAACGTTAACTTCGGCTGCACTGAAGCTAACATACCCTACACAGGTGCATTTCTTTTAGTAACTAAGTGTTCGGTTTGTATGGAAGCTATACGCAATAGTAATCCGATCTGAAAATTTTTTTCGGAGATTATATTATTACCTAAAGCAGTAATCCATGTCAAATTTCGTGAAGATACCACGTCAAATGTGAAAGTTTTCCATACAAGAATTAGTTTACCGATCTGAGCAATTTCTTCGGATATTACATTGTTGCCTTAGAAAATGATCTATACCAAATTTCGTGAAGATACATTGTCAAATGTGAAAGTTTTCCATACAAGAACTTGATTCCGATTGTTCAGTTTGTATGGCAGCTATATATTATAGTGGTCCGTTATTGACAGTTCCGACAAATGAGCGGCTTCTTGAAGACGTTTGCAAAATTTCAAAACGATATCTTAAAAACTGAGGGACAAATTCGTATATATACAAAGAGAAGGAGAGACGAACAGACGGAAACAGCTCAACATACTGATCATTCATATATATACTTTATAGGGTCTCCAACGCTTCCTTCTAGGTGTTACAAACTTCGTGACAAACTTAATATACCCTGTTCAGGGTATAATTAAAGCTAACTAGGCCTCTCCTCTATAGTGTAAGACAGAAAGAGCTTATCATATTGCTTGAGTTGTCACTTAACTCCATTTGAAAACCCACTATACAATTGAGAGGTGGTTTTCACGAACAAAAATCGACTATTTAATTGGTAAGGGAAAATGTGAGATAAAAGGTGTGTACTTTTACCGTCTGAATATACCTGCCTTGGCGACTGTCGTCGAGAGGAAATCTGAGTGCGCACTCCATTTTATCACTCATTGTTTCGCCATAAACTTCGAGTTTCTTTTGTGCCGTTGCGTATTTGCATTCTTCGCATTTTATTGCCACACTTCACACACTGTGTACACACAGTTTCATAGCTTCGCTGGCGTGCTTCTTGCCGAGCGCCAGCGGCGTCGAGGTGAGCGCTTCACTGTCGCGGACTGCGAGCCGACAACTGTCAATCGGGTAACTCGCAATACTTCAATGTCTAGCCAGACAGGCAAATAAACAGAAAGGAAACCACGAAGGCAGGAGAATTTTCATTCAATGCCGCCGTCACGAAGCAGCAGCGGACGCGAAGTGAGAACGCAAACAAATGAGGCTGTCGCATTCGCTGTCACGCACTTCTCTGGGGGGGCCCAATGTGGGTATGTGAAAAAGTTCATTGCCGAAATTAACACACTGACCTAGCAAACAGTGCGCCACTTGACTCATTGCGGCGACTGTGCCGAAAGGGAATTTAATATCATTATTCCTTTTCATTTTAACGGTTCTTGTTTGTGTAGGAGGCCATTGTATGGTGTTTGATTTTCGTATATTTCGTATAACTTTTTCGTTAATTTAGGTCAATGAGGGTAGCATAGCCGAGGAAGCCGGTTTGTGTGAAGGTGACGTCATTGTACGCATTAACGACACGGCCACCTCGCCACTGACACACGAAGAGGCAGACAAGATAATTAGGCACTGTGGAAATGTGTTCTACATTGGAGTTCAACGGTAAATGAATAGTACAGGATCCTTGTGGCGAGTTGAGAGTTATTTAAATTCTAATCATATTTGTTCGGCAGTGAGGGGGAAGAGCAATTGGTGCCGAAAATGTTCCCGGTTTACGGAGCCGAGCGCCCCACAACGCCACTAACTTTCATCGATGTGAGTGGACGTAAGAGCCCTATTCCTCCTCAATTGGAAGATGAAGCGGAGCTGCAGACAGAGATTTTACCCGAGCTGCCAGAACGACCGTCGTCGGTGCTTTCGGAACAAACGGAAATCAAGTTGGTGGAAGAAGAAATCGAAGCGGTGCTTTCGGGTCAATCAGAGGTTCTAACGGAACATAATGTTATGGGGTGCGTTTTGTTTGCAATATATGCATGATTATTTGTTAATCTTTATTATATTAGCGTAAATTTCTACAGACTTTTTCCCAAGCCTGGTGTCTGTATGACCAGCGATGTGCTACGAACCCTCAATGAAGATGCGATCAAAACGAGGGCTGAGAAAGAGAAAGAAAACAAAAAGTGGTCAACGTTTCTGGTGAAACCTGATCGTCCCATACCGAAGAGCAAGGAACAAATTGAGGCCGAACGCAGAGCCGCCAATGCATACAAGGTTAAGATAGTTAAATCAGCGCCAAGATCGCGTTCAGTATCACCGATGGTAAATAGCTAAGCTTCAGTTATCTAACTATTTCTGTTAATCAACTTTGATTGTTAGCCACAGCCAATCGTACCACCGACAGAGCCAGTTGAACCGACAGTGCCAGTAGAAACTAAGCAACCATCACCACCAAAAGTTGAGGAAATTGAAGAACCTCCACCAACTGACAGCGAATTGCCCAATTTGGAGGAAGTAAAAATTATAGTCGAACCGCCAGCTGAGGACAAAGAAGGTGAACAAGTGGACACGGCTGACAAACCAACATTATCTGGCGATAACCAAGCAGAAAACAAAGAAGAGGGTCAAAGCAATAATGAAGAAATATCGTCCACAAACGAGTCAATAGCAATTTCGGAAGAGAAACTTGAAGTGTCTACAACAGAAAATGATTCCGCAGCTGCCCCAGAAGTTTCTACCGAACCTAAGAACTCCATACCCCAACGTGAAAAAACCGAAGAAGAACTAGCCCTTGAACGTCAACTGGCCGACGTGCAACGCCAATTGGCCGCACTTTCTTCCCTGCCATCCACCATACAATCCACACTCGACGCAGTCACAAAGCAGTTGGCAACACTACTGCCAGCGTTCCAGTTGCAGACCGGAGCTCAGCCACCCCCGGCTCCAGTTCCAGCTTTAGCTGAGACGCGCTCAATTAATCTAGAAAAGATAGACGAAGACGCTGAAGTGAATAAAGCGGAAGGCGAAAGTAAGTTGTGTTTGTGGAGTTTTAATGTTAAACTTAGAAGCCCAGGTTCAAGCAACGGTCTTCTTTCATTTATAGCACAAGAGCTGGACTCCAGTCGCGATCAAAATGGTTCAGTTACTGAGAGCGTTGCTGTGGTTGCAGAGGAGGTCACAGAAAGCGTTGCAACTGATGCTCCCACTTTGGATGCAGCGAAGCTTCAGGAGGCAAAACAAAATAAGGAAGATACACAGCAAATGGAGGAGGAGCAGAATGCAAAGAAACAAAAGGTTGGTAACACTACTTTTTATCAAAGAATGTTTCCTAGTTACACAAAATACTTGTCAGTATAGAAATTCAAGTTTATGATTTTAGTGGATTTTTGATTTAATAAATAGATTTAGATATGTAGACTTTGTGGAAGGAAGAGTATTGAAACAATCTAGTAATTAAAGTCCTTCATGAAAATCTCCACTAGAGCCGATGGTGCATATAAGAAGATGTTTAAAGTCACACATAACAACCTTAGCTATCCTACTACCTGTTCGTCTTCTGTTGAAGACATAACTAGTTATTAATACCGACTTTTGACTCTCGAGCTCATTTTTTGGAATATAAAATTCAATTAATTACCCGAACCAATCTAATTACTTAACCCTAAAAATTTTCAATTATCTTATTATCCACTAAATAATAGCCCTATTTAAAGCTTTTGGTCTTTTACAGCGGCAAACAGTACGCTTTGAATTATGAAGATGAGAATTTAAGCAAGAGCGTGCTTTAACCAAATCGGCAGCTTCTCAAAATCCAACCGCAATATCAAAAGTTTATCATTTTTAGCAAAAATAATACTTTCCGAAAACAAAATAAATACTTAAATTAAACAAAAAACCCGACTACAGCTTTCGTTTTCCTAAGCATGACTCACAAAACTCACAAAGAAAACTTAACTCTTCAAGTAACCGTTGATTTCTGAGAATTGCCACTAACACACTGCACCCACGTACACATATCTATAACCTATACCCGCTTTATGTATATTTGTTTGAGTTTGAAATGACCGTAAATTATATGAAACTGGCCTCGAAACTGGCAGCGCAACGATGTGATCGAGGAACTCGAGGAGCAATTGGAACGCAAAAATAATCCACGTCGCTCAAAACGCGCCTTTGGCCCGCTGACACCATCTTCCGAGCGTCCGCTTGTGTTGCCCGGCGGCAGGCGTTGGTATCGACCCAAGGATGCCTACAACGATGAGTTCATAGCGGAAACCCTGAGTGCACAAGCGGAACTCATAACCGGCACCACATTGGGGTAACTATATTTGAAACTCAGCTCTGTTTTTAAGTTATATATTATTTTATTTATTTTAATCGATTTTTGTGCGCACAATCATGTTCATCTAGGAAGCTTTTGATTGAGCTTTGTGACCAAGGCATACATATAACCATACTTAGAAAGTTTTGCGGCCTCCCCTGATATTTCTTTCTCTCGTATTCGCGTTTAAACATTGAAAAAGATAGAGGCTTTATTGGCATAGTTTCAGTGTAGGTCGCAAAACCTCTGTCGAACTTTTCCTTCTCTACAGACCTATTAGAGTTTGCTTAGATATTGCGTGAGTGAAAAGCTCGTCAGCATTATAAGGAATATTATTTCTATGTACACACGTGAGAAGAAAAGGAGTCTCTACCCAAAGTTGTCAAAGACATGTTCTTTTCGCATTTTATGAGTAAAATTTTTGAGAGTGACACACGAAAGCTTGCATTTGTTAGTAGCACATAAAGTTAATAAGCCGAAGGCAAGCTTTTAAAATACCAATAAAACACCGACGGGACGTGAAATAGCATTAAGTCCTCAACTACAATTTTGCGGTATGAAATATATAACTTAGAACGAAGAAAGGTGGCTAAGTCAAGTACATTCCCTGACATTAGTCTGAGTTTAAATTATTAGGGTTATCAGGCGTGGATCCACTGGGTTTATTCAAATCAAATGCAAAATTATATAGTTCCCCACCAAAATTCTACTCTGGATCCGCACTTGTAGTGTAGTATTTAGCGTAAAAGCTTTGAGTCCGATGCTAAGCAAAAAAAGCTCATCTAAAGCTCGATCACGACTCTAATAAAGTTCAAAATAAAAGTTTAGTTCAACTTGCAGACAGCTGACTTTAATACTTTTGTCCGATTGTGACCTCGAGACTCTGTAATACAGTTACAAAATTAATTTCATCAACAACTTAATGATTTTAATAATAATACGCAGTTACGCACGCCATTTGTACAGTTACTATTTTATTTACAACATTTTTTGCATTTCCCTCATTTCATTTACTTTCGTATCAACTTCATGATGTATGGCTTTTGACGACAACAACTACAACCAAACATCAACTACACAATGTTATTTGTGCGCACATTTCATCACATCTGCATTCGTCGGCACTCATCGGCATTTACATATGTAAATATCACCAACGCAGTTGCACATTTGAAAGTCCGTTGCTTGGCTACGACCCAAGGTATGCATGAAATGATTTACACGGACCGACATACAACTAACATTTATAACATAAATATATACACAGTTTTGTAATTATTAAATTCCTTTGTGCGTGTGAGCGTGTGTATAGAAGAGCACTACCCCCGGCATAGCCTGATTAAAATTACGTGCCCTCACTTCCTTTGAGCCACGTTTCAATTTGCCATTTAGTGATTGGCAAATTGTCCATATCTTCAACCCATTGCATTTTTATGGATATATTATTTATATGTATGTATGTGTGATAGCATTTTCCATACAATTTATTTTCGATTCATGTTCACTTTCTCATCCATTACTTCGTGTATTGTGCAGCTTTTCACGTGAATATTTGCCAATTTTTTAATATCAGCAGCAATTACACATTTATTTGCCAATTAATGGATTCCTTTCATTCACTTGCGACTGAAGAATGAAGGTAGTGGAGTTTCATCAGCCTTTGTATAGCTTTGTTGCTTTTTTTTGCTGCCTATGGTTCATATTTATTCATCCGAACTTTAAATTGGCATTCTCTATTTATCTAGTAGTGAATTAAGAGAAATTCATTTTGCTATTTTGCTAAGGAAATTAAACTACTAACTTTTAATTGGCAGAGTGCTGCACAAAGATCGCAACCCAATATCCTTCGCCTGATTTCATGTTCATATTGAATCCATTCATTCATTCCATTTTTACATATGGCAGTTCATGCACACCTTGCTGAAGTCGGCAAAATTACGTTGGAGCTTCATGTAATATGAAATACTTGCTGACCTACAGCGCTGCTAAGAAAGTATAAGAAAGTCTACATGCGCATGAGAAGAATAATCTTTATTATTTTATGTTTTTCCGGAGAATAGTTTGTTTGAAAAGTAAATCGAATAAAATTTGTAAAGGTAGCTCATTTCATATAACAATGACCCTGCTGGAAAAATGTAATAAGTTGTCGGTTTTGATATGCGCTGTACGAGTATGTCACCACTTCGAGATCACACTACGAAGCTTGCCGAGTTATATTGTGTATGCTATTTTCATACTATATTTGAGGGTTTGAAGCTGTGCTGCAGCCCTTTTAACAAATGAAAGGCTTGAAACTGGTTATAGCTTGTGAATATTGAGTAGATAATAGATATAACAGATATTCTTGCAGTCGTATATCTCCAGTGCTACCCAATCACATTGTGTCATATTATATAGTGTTGAAAGAGTGAGATTTTAAGCTTCATTTAACAAAACAAGTTCGGAGAAGTTGAAAAAAAGTTATGGCTGTTCAAAAATGTGTGAAAATAATGAAAAAAACACGGCCTGAACTGATCAGCAGAAACAACTTCGTCTTCCATCCGAACAACGCTAGATCACACACATCTTTGATGACTCTGACTGGCAAAAACTGCGAGAGTTTGGCTGGGTTGTTTTGATGCTTGATTTGTTTCGGTCAATGCAGAACTCCCTTAAGGGGGTATTGTAGTCTAGAAATCAAATTTTGGGCAGTTTTTTGAATTTTATTTAACAAAAAAACCATAAAATATTTTTACTATCCATTTTTTATGGTGTTTTTATTGATACCTTAAGAATACAGAAAAAAAAATTTTACAAAAAAATATTAAAAATTAAAATAATTGGAGGGGAGACAGGTGTAAAAAAATGGCGAATGTGACATTGATCTTGACTCTCCTGGTGGTCTGGAAAAAAAAAAAAAAGAAATTCTTAATCAGTAAGTATGCTATTATAGTCCCTACCTCAGGGAATACGAAAAAAATTTTTTTTTTGAAAAAAAGGCGACTGCCTGAAAATAAAAATAATTTTTACGCTTGTTTTTGAAATTTCTGAATTTTTTTTAAATATTAAAAACAAAAATTTTGACACGATGCTGATTATATAAAGAAGGTTCACACAAAATTTCAAGTAAATCGGTTGTATAGAACTTGAGATAATGCCAGTACCATGTGGAAAAAAGTAGTTTCGAGAAAAACGCGTCTAAAAAATTCGATACGGCCGAACCGGGCTAGGTACTGCGTCACTAAAGTAACTGTAGCTCTTAAAATAATTTTAATTTTTAAAAATCCTTTGGAGGACATGTTCTTAAGGGTCTAAACTTTAAATATATGAAAAAAATCGAATTTTTCAAAATTCTAGAGTAGAATACCCCCTTAAAGGAGTAAAGTTGGCTTCAAGAGAAGCCTGTGAAAATTATTTGTCGTAGTTTTTCGCCGAGAAACCAGAAAAGTTTTACTCTGATGGAATAATGTCTCCAGCAGGAAAATGGCTAAAAGTGGTGGACCAAAATGATACAAATTGGGTTCATTAAAATGCATTATAAATTAAAAAAAAATAATAATAAGTTGAAGTTGGAATAGAAATACGAAAAGCCTTTTTCGACAACCAAATATTTTCATTGTAAACTTCAGCTACGTTTAAGAAATCCATTAGCCTCTTCTCCACGTAATCAGTCATTAAAATTTGTTTTATAAAATATTAACAAATGGAAAAAATTGCATGTGATGTTGTTTTTGTGCATATTATATTGAATAAAAGTTATTGCAGTCTCAACTATCATTCGAACAATTCGCATAAAGAAACAAACGACAGCGCAGTCTTCCACTCTAGAATTGCATACACACATACATATATGTAAAACCGAACACTGCACACTCGTCGACACAATAAATACCACTCACACACACGCACGCTCAGCATCATTACGGCAAAGAGTGATGAACAATCAATTGCACTTCAATCAAATTCATTCATGTGGTTTAATGTCTGTTTGTTCCGTGTTTTTACTAACCCCCCGCCCCTCGCCCGTTTCGTACACGTACTCGCGTGTAACTGCAGCGGTCGGGTCAGCGTAATGTTAGATCAGCTGAACGCCTGACTGGCTGACTGGCAGCTTGAAGTCCCTGCTCACCAAGCAATTTATTTTATTTCATTCAACATTCAATCGTTTTTATCGACATGCTTTTCATTTTACTCATACTTTTTCCACCAGCAGCCAGCATTTCACCATTTCACAATTCACATTTCACCTTTTTTGCCGCTTTCCTCATTTCTATTATGTCTGTACAATTGCTACAACTATTGCATAGCAACTTGCCGCATGTTGAAAATAATTTCTCTTTATGCTCTATTTTATTCCATTTAATTCGTGTTCGTGCTTTTTCTGCGCTGCTGTGCTCGGCGTATGTCGGCGCATGTCGGGCCACCACAATGCGCGCGAACACACACATACAGAGTTAACTTCATGAAGTATCAAAAGCCTGAAAAGAAAATCGACTTGAATAGAAGTGAAGTTTACAAAGTAATTCATCACTTGGACCGACAGCCAGTGCGCGGCATTGAAGTTCGGCCACCCGTGGTGCCGGCTGAAGTGGATATAAGAAAGGTGGCGCTGCAGCCGTAACCTGTCGCACTCGACGGTACTGCGGAACTGCGGCGCAAATGTACGCATGCTAATATCAAAACCATGTTTTACCGCTGAACTCAACAACTGTGGTGGGCGGCACAAGGGATCCGCAAGCCACAAGCTGATGCGCGCCCCAAACCAACGACCAACCAGCCACCGCTTCGCCGCCACATTCACGACCACCACCACCACAAATATAGTGGAAACCTCAAATACTGAGATGCCTGTGCGTCCTGCGCCAATGCAGATTTCTAATTTAGCTTTTATGTAGACTTGCCAACTACAGGCATCACATACATACACACATATTTAATGTTTTTATGTAAATTTTTCCCGATTTTAATTCATTTCCCATTCGCCTGTGACAAACCAAAGTAAGCAGCGTTGCAATAAATCAAAATTACATACATATTCAGTCCCTCTTCTTTTCTTTACGCGGCCGTGGTACTCAAGAAATACAGGAGGAGAAGCAGCAATGAACTTGCCACATACAGTGCTACCGGGTTTATGCTGAAATAATATAAGTAAGACAAAAGGTGTAGAAGGGTGTGTTTCGTTAATAACATTTTGCGAAGGGGGTACAGTGCTGACATGGAAGGGGAATACCTGCAGTGGCGGTCAAGGAGGCTGAATTTGAGTGCTGAAGAAAAGTATTAAAAATATTACAGAAGCAAATAAAAATACGGCAACACACACACATCGTTGCCTGAAGTAAGGTAAACTTGTCGCCAAGGCAGGCGCACATGGAGCGTAACCGCGCGCCAGCGAAAGATGAGAATGTCAATAATTTCAGTTTTACATGCAATTGACACAACAATAATCCACTCCAACAAGTTGCAAATGGGCATGCAGCAGCTAACTGTGTATCAAAGTTATCCGAAAATCACTGCCACTTTGCATACGCCAGTCAATCAGGGAATAATCGACAGCGGCAGCAGTACCCACAGCAACAGCAACAACAACAGCAGCAAGAGCGACTTTTCGCTTTTGACATCTGCATTTGTTGGCAGCATCAATTGCGTTGACAATCGACGAAATTTGTGAATTTGAATGCGATTACGAGACGAATGCGATTGTGGCAGGCAACGCAATCGCAATCACAATAATAACAACAATGAACACACACACACGTGTATGTGTGTCTGCTGTGGGGACGGCAGTGTGTTTGATTTGATTCACTGCCAACCGCCAAATGCTGCCAATCGTTGCCAACTGCCAAATTCATTGTCAACAAGTTCCCTTTGTGGGTACTCACTTAAATACGGCTGTGTTTGCGCCTCTTACAACTCGTACCCTGTAGGGAAATACGCCAGCCTAAAGTCGGTTATTTATATTCCACTAAGCGCCGTAACCAATTGGCCTTTATCTTGTTATCCAAAAGATCGGTTGACGAAGTTGAGATTGAAATGATTAACAATGTGTTGTTCTCTCTTTCTCTCTCTCTTTCTCCCTTTCTCAATTTTTTAGTTTCAGTTATATCTTTCTGCTTCCTCCAGACTGGATAAGGAAGCGCAGCAAGTGGGTCTGGTAGTGAGCGAGAGCAAGACGAAATATCCTCTGTTATTAAACAAATAGTCGTCGCACTCGCGACTTGGTCACTGTTGACAGTCATAATTCGAAGTCGTAGATACTTTCGAATAATAATTCTTGCCAACAGGTGCTACTTCGGACTGAGTAGCCAGTTAAGAAGTAAAGTCTTCTGTCGACGAATAAAGATCAAATTTTAAAAGTCACTCATGAACGATGATAACAATTGATGCTTCGACGTTACGAGTTTTCGAGAGAAAGGGTCTGCGGAAATCCTTTGCGCATTGGCATCGGATTCGGTGCAACGGTGAACTTTATGAGTTATACGACGACACTGACATAGTACAGCGAATAAAGACACAGTGGCTACGCTGGCTAGGTCAAGTCGTCCGTACGGATGAAAACACTCCAGCTCTGAAAGTATTCGACGCAGTACTTGCCGGGGGAAGAAGAGGAAGACACATTTTGCGCCGAATATTTCTAAAGTTCATGTCGCTAAACTCTTATCGTCTTTGTCAAGTTCGGCGATTCCTGTGGGGATTGTGTAAATACATGCCGCGAGTTCGCCATTGTCAATTCCATTTCAATTTTGGGGAATGGTTTCTACAATCCACTTATGAGAACGCGTATGTACCCACAGACAAACACAGATTTTCAAAAATGCGAGAGAAAAAGATATATCATATCTCGCTTCGTGGTATATTTCAGTAATTTAGTCTTTGATTTTAGATACTGGAGGTTCGCTTCGAACCAAACTACAAATTTATAGACGCTTAGGGTGGTTTCGTCTTGAAGTAAAAAATTTACCGCTGTTCTGCGACCTTCTTAAATGGTACTTATCATAGAATTCAGGCAATTCGGACAGATTGGTCTCGAGGGTAGGTATCAACCACCTTTAACCTATAGTATATTTATATATTATACAGTTGTTGTTGTTCTAAATGGTACCTACTTCCCGTTAGGATGGTATGGGATAGTCAAGTTATCGTCGACGTCATCTAACGGAAGGCCCAAGAAACGTGCTGTTTCGACAGGGTCGGACACAAAAGAGAGGGCTGTTAGATGAGTACGATTGGTGGGGCGTGCAAAGATGTGGCCAGTAGCATGCGGAGACACATTGCACGTAAGACATATATTGGATATGTCGGGGTCTATTCTAGATAACGAAGCTGCGCAATGATTTCCGTGATCTAATCCAGTTTAGATCGGTAAATTCTATTATATAGTCCTCAAATATGCATATAACATACAATTTTCTTATGAAAATTTTGTGGCAACCCAACATACCTCCCACTATTCCGCACTGCAAGTAAATATGTACTCATACGAATGAATTTCAGTGCAGCATACTTCGTAGGATAAAGTTCGTTTGTGTCTGAGGGCGTGTGTGCGCCACTGCAGCGCAATGTTGGCCAAACCAACACCGGCCAGTCAATGTGCCACTTCCTTGGGCCTCCGTCACTTCCAGATCATCACGGCGCCGAAAGCTTTTGCACCAATGCAGCTAAATAGCCTTAGAGTGCAAGTGATGATATCCCCGGCGCCGGCAAGACTAGCTTCGCCGCATGTTTAGTTGGATTCGATACTGTCGCAGCTGCGCCTCTCCCGCTTCCTGTACTCATTTTACGGCCGCCAAGTGTGAACGTAGCCGCTTTCTGGCCGTTGAGGGCGACGAGCACACTCTATTGCATAAATTTGGACTTTTAAGTATTCGAAACAAAAACGCCCAAACGCCACAACGCAAACATGTTCATATATATGTATATAACGGTATAATGAAAATATTCAATTTCGAGCGCCTTTAAGCGCAGATGCATAAAGTCTTAGTAGGTTCCTTGTCGTGCTTACGGATTCGATAGCAAGTTGGATGGTGTGTGTCTGTGTGCTTGCGCCTGCCAAATAATATAACTCGAGCCATGAATAAACTAATAACTTAGCTGTTCGGTTCTTATCGGATTAGGGAGCAAAGTAAAAACAAATGTGTGTCTGTTCACTTTTTCCCAATTGTTTTCAGCTTCAGCGCATTGCCGTAAATTTTGCGCAAAGCCAATACAGAGACAAATAAATACAAAAACAAACATGAATTTACTACAACAACATATACATATATATATATACATATATATATGTATATATATATATATTTTTGCGTTCAGGTTGCGAAGCAAATGTTTGGTTTTGTTAACTCATTTAAAGTTCAGAAAAGAAAATGCGATTCACCGAAGTTATTCTCCAATACAAATGATGTGGCATATATTTACTCAGCCCGATGCCACATTCCAAGGACATATTCCAAACCATGTCGTGCCAAAACGTCAGCCCTCTGGGCTACATTGCCAACTCTCTCATTTGATTTCTCGGCCATTTACATACTCGCAGTTCGCATTTCGTATTTCGGTCCAGAAAAAGAGCATTGTTGCAATGTTGCAAAATAGCAGTAATGCGTTATGCAGTTTACATAAAGTATAGTCTATGCTTCCTCTTCAATTTGCTTGTATTATTTTACTTTTCGATTTTCTCTCTATCGTTCCGAATAATAACACACATGCAAGCGCGCACCGCTACCCGTGCCATTTTTCCCAAAGGTATTATTGTCGTTTGTGAAGATCGACACATGCCATCTCTTCGTCGGTTTCAAAGCTGCTTTTGATAGCACGAAAAGAAGCTGCCTTTAAGCCGTTATCTCTGAATTTGGTATCCCCGAAGGTCTGCGTAAACTGACACTGATCAATACCAAAAGCTCCTTCAGCATCTTAAAGGACCTCTCGGAGCCGTTCGATAGCAAACGAGATTCAAGCAAGGCACCTCTCTATCGTGCGACTTCTTCAATCTACTCCTGAAGAAAATAATACGTGCTGTAGGGCTGAATTGAGAAGGCACCATCTTCTACAAGAGTCTACAGCTACTGGTGTATGCCGTTGAGATTGATATAATTAGCCATAGCAACTGCGCCGCTAGTTCCACTTTCTCCAGGCTGGATAAGGAAGCGAAACAAGTGGGTCTGGTAGTGAACGAGGACAAGACGAAATATCTCCTGTCATCAAACAAACAGTCGGCACACTTAAGACTAAGTTGACGTTATAACTTCGAAGTTGTAGATAATTTCCTCCGTCTTGGAACCAGTACTAACAGCAATGTCAGCCGCGAAATCCAACGCAGAATAACTTTTGAATACTGGTGCTACTTCGGGCTGAATAACCAATTCAGAGATAAAGTCTTCTCTTGAAGTCCCTCATTATTCCCAGAGGCATGCAAAATGACAACATCTGATAAGTCGGCGTAACGTGTTTTAGAGAGCAAGGTTCTACGGAAGATTTATGGTCCTTTGCGCTTTGGCAAGGTCGAATACCGTAGTCGATGGAACGATGAGCTGAACGAGATATACGACGCCATTGACATAGTTCGTGAATGAAAACACTCCAGCTCTGAGAGTATTCGTCGCAGTACCCGCTGGGGGAAGCAGATGGCTACGTTAAAAAAGCCAGGTGGAGAGGATCTAGCTACACTTGAAATCTCCAATTGGCGCCAAACAGCGAAAAGGAAGAACGACTGACGCGCTGTTGTAAACTCGGCTGTATCCAGGTAAGCAGTGCCTATGCTACTGAACAAAGATTACTGTCGTTTGCAAGGTCGAGCTGCGTATGCTGTAGGCTCTCATCCACGTTCACTTCACTTTGTATCATCCAAAATATCGGAGAAAAGTACTTGCGCACTACTTCTTGTGTTGACATACAAAGGTAATGAATCCAACCTTCAGATGTTTGAAGATTTAGGCACTCAATTGTAACATAGGTCTTAATGTAGTAATTCCAATATGCTTTTAAAGGGTGATTTTTTAAGAGCTTGATAACTTTTTTAAAAAAAAACGCATAAAATTTGCAAAATCTCATCGGTTCTTTATTTGAAACGTTAGATTGGTTCATGACATTTACTTTTTGAAGATAATTTCATTTAAATGTTGACCGCGGCTGCGTCTTAGGTGGTCCATTCGGAAAGTCCAATTTTGGGCAACTTTTTCGAGCATTTCGGCCGGAATAGCCCGAATTTCTTCGGAAATGTTGTCTTCCAAAGCTGGAATAGTTGCTGGCTTATTTCTGTAGACTTTAGACTTGACGTAGCCCCACAAAAAATAGTCTAAAGGCGTTAAATCGCATGATCTTGGTGGCCAACTTACGGGTCCATTTCTTAAGATGAATTGTTGTCCGAAGTTTTCCCTCAAAATGGCCATAGAATCGCGAGCTGTGTGGCATGTAGCGCCATCTTGTTGAAACCACATGTCAACCAAGTTCAGTTCTTCCATTTTTGGCAACAAAAAGTTTGTTAGCATCGAACGATAGCGATCGCCATTCACCGTAACGTTGCGTCCAACAGCATCTTTGAAAAAATACGGTCCAATGATTCCACCAGCGTACAAACCACACCAAACAGTGCATTTTTCGGGATGCATGGGCAGTTCTTGAACGGCTTCTGGTTGCTCTTCACCCCAAATGCGGCAATTTTGCTTATTTACGTAGCCATTCAACCAGAAATGAGCCTCATCGCTCATCGGACACGGACGCGAAACACATTTCGAACCGAACACTGATTTTGGTAATAAAATTCAATGATTTGCAAGCGTTGCTCGTTAGTAAGTCTATTCATGATGAAATGTCAAAGCATACTGAGCATCTTTCTCTTTGACACCATGTCTGACATCCCACGTGATCTGTCAAATACTACTGCATGAAAATCCTAACCTCAAAAAAATCACCCGTTATATGTTTAATAGCTAAGAACTTACGGACCTCATTTAGAGATATTCCATAATGTTAGTCGGCCATACAGAGAACGGCTTCAGTCGGATTTACCCCTCCGTACTGATTTCCATGCAACATGCGTTCAGAACAAAATTACATACAACAAATATGAGTATAGGTTTATAAAAGCAAACAAATAAATATTCTTATTTTTATTTTCCATTTTATTTAAATACTAGCTGACCCCGCAGCCGTCGTCCTGCGTGAATATATGTGTTTTGAAATGAAAAGGAAGTTAAATTTATCATTTAATTTTTTTTTTTCAATGTAACACAGCTTGATAAACAACATTTTTTGGTTTCTGTTCCGGTGTACAGAAAAGATGGTTTTCCAACTCGTGAGCACGCCACGTATAGTATATCTTACCCTGTGAAAAACACAGCATTTCCAAATTTATGACATACACTATATGGCAAATCGGTAGAACTCAAAGGAATTCGTAGAATCAAGCATTCTGCTCCTTGTATTCGATAGGTGCGTCACAATCAGTCAGGTTCCATTAGACAGTTTCGGCGCATGAAGATTGCAAAACATAATAACGACAGATCCAACTTTGAGAAGCAAATGGGGCGGTGACATATCAAGCCTCTCCAAAATATTTAGAAATTCCACTGGATAATTCATTCATTGTCAAGACAAACCATCGATTAGTATGAGCGCAAGTCTCCCGGAATTTGACTTTGAATCTTCCAGTTTAAGTCAACAATATCGGTATTTTTGGAAGCTAACACTGCGCGTACACTTAAGGAATCGTAGTTACGATAATTTGGCCAATGTCCGAACATTCGTGATGAGTTCATATTTCGTGAACTGATAAAACGGCAGATGGAATTGATATCGAATCACCGGAAGTGTCAACCGGAATTCATCCATTTCCAATTTTTAGCGAAGACGATATAAAATGTCTTCGGCAATTTCATTTTGGTTCGTATCGCATAATAGACGCGGATTTGAGGGCTGATATGTCGAAATGATTATGGCGAAAAATGTGCGAACTTCATTTGCATTCCAGTGATTATCATTTTTTAGCAATTGTAATTGCTGGCTTGCTTCTTAAAAAGTTGCATACACCGTACCATTTACAGCACGCAATGACTCAAATGAAGTTGAACCGCGAACATTTATCAATAGCAACCGAAGGTAGAAACATCGTTTTTCGGGTAGATTGTGTAAATTCGTTGATAACATACCTGGATATCCATCTACTGGTTGGCCTTGCTTTCTGCGTAATTATTTCTACAACGATGCATTCCATATATAATATCAAGGTATTTCCGAATGTCCTCGCAAACGGATCTCTGACGAAAGTTGAGCAAAAACTCGTAAATGTTAGTTTTGTTGCTGGTAATGTTTCCACTGGCTATACTGTATTCTCTGGGTTGAAATACTATGAATTGCAGAAGTAAATATCCTACAAAGCGCTTTATTGGAGTTTATGTATTAACCGTATCGTTCAAGTCCAATAACCCTCATGTTGCTTCCTATGATGACGTACTTTCAAACGTATTTTATCGATTTCACCAAACTGCAATACTAAACACTGATATGAGTTTTGAGTATGAAATAGACAATAGTAGTGAATATAGTAAGATCCATGTGTTGTCAACTTCGATATTCACTCTTCTAAATTGAATGCTGAATGTTCTGCCATTGTCGTTTGGTGAGCGACGCCGATAGAGTGGATATCCCTCATTTCTAGTTTGTGTTTCCGAAAGAAACGTGGATACTGTTTCTTGCATTTATTGTCAGACATACAAACCGAAGTGGGATTGTGGTGTCCGCAACCTGCACCTTTCTCTGCATCAGGAATTTCCGCGTGACTGAATGATTTCATCAATTTGATCTGGTGTAACCACCATCCATCATTCAAAGAAGAATGTCTGCGTGCGGCAAACCTCTCTATACGTTGCTTCAAGATAAAGTCCATCGAAGCTGTTGCTTGAAAAGTCTTGCTGTGACATCGGGACGATCGCTTGATGATTGACCGCGATCCATAATACCGCACGTATGTCATCGCATCCTGGGAGTACTCGGTCATGTGCCTTGGGCTGATAATGTTTGTTGATGACAAAAAGAACGCCGACCTATAATAGCGCGACCTCTTCGTGGCACCGTAAGAAATTTCAATCTGTAATTGATCACTTTGTGTGCAACATACGTAACGTTTTCACTGAATAATTTTCAAAAATTATTGAAGCAAACGACAAATTTGAACGATTCAAATAATTGAAAAACAAAACAAAAAATTAAAAAAAAAAAAAAATTGTATGGAAAAAATTAACTTTTTGGAATTTTCCAATTTTCCGACTTTTCCTCACGAAAAGCATACAGGTTTTTTTTTATTTCTAAACCTTCCCCGATCCACACAGAACGTTCTCTGAAAATTTCATCAAGATTGGTTCAGTCGTTCCCATAGCGTTACTAATAAACCAACATTCATTCGTTTGTATGGAAAAAAGAAAAGGGCTGTTTTCAGGGGGTTTCCGGCAATTATTCGATTTTTTCTTGCTGCAAAAACCGTCTTTGAACCTCAACGTACATTTAGAAAAAAGGATTGGTCAAACTGGTCCAGGCGTTGTTGAGTTATGCGCTTACCAACACATTTTGCGATTCATTTTTATATTAAATATGTGAGAATACAAAGATGCCTCAATGACCCTGCTGCAAAGCTTAGTCGGCCTTTTGCTTTCCTATTTCAAACGTGGCAATCCATGTCTATTTAAGAGGGTACAAGTATATAAAAGAAAATTAAGATGAAATATCAGAAGCTTGAAAGAATTTTTTGCAAGACCATAGGTTCAGCTCCCAAAAGTTTTAGTTAGTTTTAAAGATTTTTCAGCTGGAAGCTCCTGCAAGGAAACCAGTAATTGTGGACTCTTCTCTTTAAACAAAGTTTCTTCATACAACTTGATGCTAAAGAAAGTCCAGTCCCTTTAATGTATTGTGAAGTTCTTTCCAACAGGGCACTTTTTGCCCGACTACATCTGGGTCAAGCAATATGGGTTGATAACATTGTGTGAGTACAAATACATTTACATTCCTCGTCGCAATCGCTCGTATTAAAATTGAATTTGCTACATTTGTGTGAAAGAAGCCGAGAAAAAAGCCAAATTGGGGCGATTCGACGCGTTTGTGGTTTTGTGGTCCATTCGATAATCTTGTGGGGGCTACAATTTGTTATTTATTCTACATAACTAGTCAACATTGAAAAGCGAGCGGGGAAGATTATGAAGAAGAAGCTCACAAAGTAGACTCAATCCTAATCCAAAATCCGATACTTAAATGAATTTATTAAATCTATTAAAATGGAATACTTGAGTCTTAATTTAAAGAATAAATTTAAGCTTCGATTCATATTTGAGGTGACCTAGAATTTAAGAATTATTTTCCCAACTCTGCAGAAACTTTGGTGGATTCATGTAAACAAAATTTGCAGAGATGAAATCGGAAAGAAACTTCAATTGCTATACCTATATGCCGATTGTTAGGAGCTTTACAGCCGAAAGTGCAGAAGCAGAAAACGTCATAAAATGCGAAAAAACAAAGTCGAGGAAATTGCGCGCACTCAATAAAGGGCGAAATGCCGTCAGCAATTTGACACCACGTTCGCCAAACACTCAACCGAGTTTAGTGTGCGGCGACCGGACAAAAAAGGGGAGAAAATGAAATTAGGAAGAATAAAAGACTCAGAAATATTCAAGCTGAGACGCTGTGGGGTCGTCGGTAACAACAAAAACAAAAACAACAACAACAATGAAAACAGCAGCCGCCGCAAACTGTAAATCCAATAAAATAGTTTAAGTAACGTTGAATGCGTACGCACGAGTTGCCTGCCATGACCTAATCTCTCCGAAGGCAACCACACGCAAGCCGAGTGAATGTGTGCTCTTGCTGTTTCGGTTGACGCCAAGAGCGTAGGTGACCGAGGAATGTGAGAGGTTTGGGTGCGAGAGTTGAAGGGTGAGTAGCGCCTTGTGCCTCCTTCGCATGGTGCCTCTTAAACACCTACTGCTCAGAAAAGTTCGAATGAAGGCGACGTCGCACACACGTTCGTCAAGCCGTGCGACCACAAGAATGAATCTGAAAGCGAATGTTTACGTGCAGTGGGGCGTGTGTGTGCGTCGAAAGCACTCGCACGCAGCGACCGCAAAACCAACACTCCGCCAGAACAATCACTACCACACTATACCGTCGCTCGCCTCCAGCCATGTTTAGTTCGCTAACTAAACCGCAGCAGGCATCCCGGCAGCCAGGCAGCCGACAGGCAAAACAAACACATACTTTCGGCTAGTGTGCCTTTGTTATTGTCTGACTGAAGGCCTGCCTGCCTCTACCAAGCTATCAAGAGCTTTTTACACTTTGCCGTTGTTTGGAGCTGGCACGAGCACCACTAAATTCACTCATTCGCTCACGCAGACGAACTGTCATCATTCCTACAAAGTGTAGCAGTAATGTGTCAACAGGGAGGCGCTGTTGGAGCGGTATATCACATGTGGAAGTGGGTGTCCGTGTGTTGGGCGAAACTCGAAGTTACTGATCCGAGTAGGCTGTGAAAGAGCGTATAGAAGTTGTTTAGATTCGCTGGGGTAAGGCTTGGGTGCTGGTCGATGTGTTCCACTGCACAGCAGGAGCCCGTCTGCCTGTGTAATGCAGTGGAAGCGAGACTTTCGTGGCTTCAGTTCTTGCCAAATGTGCATTTCCGCCCGTTGAACTCTGAGCACGTTCCGACCTACAAGCCGTAGGCCGCTGGAAGGAGCAAGAGCTAAATATTAACATTTGTATGAGTTTCTGTATGCGCGTGTGTTTGCGAGTTTTGAAAGTACTATATTCCAATATGATCAGAACCATGTAGTAATCTGTTATTCAGAATGTTCTTTATAAGTTGTTTGTGTAAACGGCAAAAGCACCTCTGATATCTGTTCAGAAGACCATAATTTTTATGAAAGTTGTCGCCTTCGAATTAGAGACAAAGAATTTTTCAGGCATTTCGAACACTTATGCCAAACCACCATGGTGATGGGTCTTCCACACTGGAAGAAAGTTAAAAAATCGTGTAACTTTGTTTCCAAATTTGACCAATCCTGTATCACAGATGGGAATCTGAAATCGAAACCTCTGTCTGGAGATTCTAAAAAAAAATTACTAAACAGCTTTATATTTGCATAAAAAGTGGCTCGAGGAGGTTTTTCTACAAGGAGGTAAGTGCGAAAAGCCGCCATCAAAACTCAAAAGTTTATACCAACTAAGCGGCCGGCGATTTTTTACTCGCAAAGGCAATGAGATAGGTTGTGTTAAATGCGGTTTCAACATGGATCCAGGCACTAGGCATTAAAACATTTGCCAGACAAATAAGCATAGAGTATGGTCTGTCGTCACCTAGAGTTATCAGTGCTTTCCGAACAATATCAAGTGATGCTGTTGAAGTAATAGCCAGTATGATGCACATTGAGATCCAAGGTGACGAACACGAGCGGTGGACTACACAGACTGATAGCGACCTACCCAAATACTAAGTGAACATGGGTGGTTCAGAAGCTACCTGTAAAGATTCCAGCGCAACATTAGTCTGAATTATGAGTTCAGTGTACTTTGAAGACTCTGAGCATTTATTCTTTCTTTGCCCTCGATTTTTATTTACAAGGAAAAAACTTAAAACTACACTCGCTTTTGCATGCACTTTTTCAGAACCAGCGCGAAAATCAGAGACAGTAGTGAGCTGAGTATGTGTTCTTCAGTGTTCTGTTTACGCGTCAAAGACCTCTCATTGGCTTCTATCCGTCGGTTCACTTAGACACCTTTTGTTACGAATCAATGTAATGATATTGAGAGTCCCACATCTGGGTCCATGCAAATCAAGAAAACGGACACCCATTGTTCGACCAGCGTTTGAAAAATTTAAACTGTTTTCAAGTTATCGCAACAATTCTCAAGCTTAGGATTATTTTTCCCGTCAATGTTTGAGGCACGTAGAGCTTTCTATATTTTTCTTTAGACGTTGAAATCACTTAGATTGAGCGAAATCGCAATGAGAATCGGAAAGCAAACATGATTAAGCCTTGGGCTTTAGCAATTCTGTGATTTGGGAACCGTATAAGATCGTTGGAGGAAATTTCTGTTCTCTGTACACACATATTCAATAATAAACTTTTCATCTGGATTGCCACCAATTTTCTGTGATTTCTTCAAATTGTGTCTTCAAATGTATTTTCTATTTCATATTGTACCAAATAACTGTCTTGCTCCGAGCAGTTTGAAGTACTTCTTCATCCAAATTTAATGTCGACCAGCAAGACATCCAGGTCACAGGGAAAAAACCGCTTGCTGCATAAATCATTACTCATTAGTGGCAGCGGGAATTCTGCGTGTGACACATTAACACAGAATGGAGAATGTGTTACGTAACTCAAACACACGCATTCAACCATTCAACACCGCAAATGCTTCAGGAATATAATTAAAGAAATTAAATCCATCAAAGTGATATCTCAACTTGAGTGTGACGTTTGCTTATTCTTATGTGCCTACAAGCGCGCTTACTTATCTACAGAATAATGGCAAGAAACACAAACCTTTATGCAAGGGGCGGGGCAATAGCGTGGCACTTCCTTTGCAGAAAATCATAACAACAACAATAGTCATGCTGTCTCGCAGTAATTTATTTTATATGCCTGAAACACACACGCACACGAAGTATGCGAAGAAATATCGGGAGACACAGTTGAGTGACTATATGTGATATGTAAATGTGTGTGTATGAATGTATGTGTGTATGTGTTTAGAAAGTATATTATTTGCTTTTGAAAAGGTTCGCCGATTCATTAACAATCATAAAAATTTACAATCATTAAATTTCTATTATGCAAATTTTATCATTTTCATAAATGTGATTGATGATTGTTGACACCAACAACAACAATGACAAAAACAATGGGGTAATAACAAAGCTAGAACGCGCGTATGTAAAGGGTGTTGCACAAAAGGTGTTGCACGTGTTTCCTGCTCTTCTTTATTAAGAAATAAGGATAATTCCGATTGCTATCTTCTCTGCCACACATTAACAGCTATTTATTTCAGAGAAATATTATTACAAAGATGCCAAGTAAATGAGTGAATTGAATTTTCCAGTTGATACTTGCTTTGTCTCGCGTGATTTATTAAGATAACTGTGTGTGGAACACCTGACTGAACACCTTATAAACGAGTTTAGTACACACACATACCTAAAGCGCCTAAAACGCCTGATATCGGTAGCGTAAGCAAACGCCTGTGCGCTTCCTACAAATGCTGCAAAGCGCGCTTTTATAGACCCATGCGATACAGTAGTACCAACACACACACACACATATATATACATATATACGAACTTCCGCTTTCACCTTGCGAAGGCTGCGAGTTTCTCATTTTCCTTTGGGAAGTTTTTCATTTATAAAATGCCAAACAATCAGTACAATTTAAACGCGCTCATAAATTTTATAAAACCCACATGCGAGCGCCTACAAACAAACTACAAGCGTTTGTGTAATGCATATGCATGTATATGTGTATATTGTTTGTTTTGCATGTGTGTGTGTTTATGTGCCTCTTCGTTTATGTTAATTTGCGATGGGTAGTGTGTGAAAAAATCAATTTCAGTACACACCCACCCGCACACCTTCGCCGCCACATTGACAAACACTGTCACTGGCACAATCTCAGGGGCTCCAGACCTCAGCCGCAACCACAGTCCCCAAGCCACAGCTCAAAAAGTTGAAGCCAAAGCCGAAAATCCGAATAAACGACAGCACCAACTAATGTTGGCTGGCAGCTCGGCAAAAAAAGAAGCAAAAAAGAGGACGAAAAAAATTAGCGAAAAACACTGAAAATAAATAAAGTAAACGAAAAATAAAAAAGCATAAGCGGGTGAGGAAGATAAAGTTCGAAAACATGGCAAAGAAGTCAAAGCTTGTTTTGCATATAAATTATCTTGAAAATATTTATTGAGTTGTGCCCGCGCGTGCGTTCGTTTGTGCAGCATTTGTATAATAATAAATATCTGTGTACACGCATCTATTTGCGGGCACACAAACACACATACCCGCACATTGAGGCATGACATGATGGATATTTGCACGGATCTATATGTTTACTACACTCGCACATTAACCAACACAAGCGCGTATTTGGGGCACATACCGCCTGTGTGCCTGTGTGAGTGTGTTTGTGTATATGGGTGAGCACATTCCGCACAAAATACAGTAATAAATGGGAAATGACACAAACCCACATATGTGTAATACATAACAAGGTGGAGCGTAAATCAAGGTGGAGCAGATGACAAGCAAATAGGGGCGGGATAGAGCATCGGCGCTGCGTAAAGAATAGGTGTGCTCATCTGTACTTTGCCACACATACACAATCGTATATGTCTGCTTAAGTTTACACACGACCACTAATGGCGTTTAAACACAGAGAACTGGGTCCCCTTGAAGGTTTAAGCCACTTACAAACTGATAGTAGAGAAACTGAACTGCCAAAGGTCGCCAAGTTCGAGGATAATGCTGATACGACTGCTCATACTAAGCCACATATTAGTGAATTAGAAATTAGTAATAAAAATATGAAATTGTCTTTTCAGCACAAAATAAATATTTCTCCCGTATAACAGTTATTATGCAATTGACGACCGATGTGCGGCTAAGCAAGCAGAAAGGAGTCCTACGCGCGATTCAGCTAAATTCTTCTTACGAAGGCAAGTATATAGCTATATATTGGCCTAAGATGTGGCTCACAGACGCCTAATGCTTACTCTTTGAATTTTCGGCATATAAATGTGTGTGTGTGTGTTTGTGTGAAATTTTACTGTTATTTATAAGGCTACAGCCCGCTGAGGGGCGTTGGTCGGCGGCGATATGGCGCACGTCGTGATTTCATAAAATACACACTTTGATACAACGGGGATACAAGCTAATAATCATTAATCTTCGGCAGTCGGTACACCCGAAAGCGTCCTTGGCCCAACCGGCGTAGCACGAGCTGAGACGAAAGTGAAAGCAAACGCGTAGAATAGCTGCGCCAACAATGAAGAAAATTTAGCAGCCGACAACACACGCACACGAACAAAGGTGTGTGTAGAGCAAATAAAACCTCCGATCGAACACACCAACACACACGCTGCTGTACCGGTACATTTCTTCCTCGACGAAATAGATCTGCTCTGGGCGGCTTACGGCACAAGGCAGCAAATATTCTTTTTCCTCCACTCAAATATTCGCCATTCATATTTATATACGCTCTACTATATCTCAACATATGTACAAGCCTCCGCACACATACGCTGCAGCGTTGTGCGTCTGAGTGTGGCAACCCCATAAGATGTCGCGCGTGTTAATGGCAACTCTCCCAAGGATGTTTGCGAATGTGTGAATTGTTATTGTTGCTAAAATAAAAGTTCTTCTACACGCTGGCGCATGTGTTTGTTTTACTTTATTGTCGAATATAATTTTGAAGCGTTTTACTTTTCCATTCGTTGGCGCGCTGACAAATGAACACGACACAACTGCGCCGGACACGTCCCCAAGAAAAAATAAACATTAGCAAACAATGGCAGTGCAAAAGCACACACTGAAGCACCGGTTTTTTTGTAATTGTCCCCAGCGCCACTGAATTTTGATTCATAAAGAGGCACACCAACACACGCTACTAAACCTACTCAAACCATCCAACGAACGTAGCTTTTTGTGGCATGTTCTCGACCCACATGACCCAACCAGCACCTCCAGCAGCAGTGGCAACTAAGAAAGCTGTGAGAAGTAGGTTGCAGCTTCTAAGACTAAGTGCTTGTTAGTTGGGCACTTTGTGGCAGAAACAGCGGGAGCAGCAGTAGCAGCTTAGCAGCGATGTCCGAGCGGTAGCATGTGTCACAGAAGCCAACAAGAAGAATAAACGTCACAGTGGTGGTATATTGAAACCCCTAGGAGCTTTGCTTTGTATATATGAGGCTTTGTACTGTTATTTTTACTTTATTATTGCGAACTAAATGGAAAAATTATTTTTGGTACACTTCCGACCAGCTTCAATTTCGGCAGTGTATCGAATTCTTAAATTTACTCACTTTTAGCATTTTGTAATGGAAAGACTATCGCCTGAACAATGTCTATAAATCGTTTAACTTTATTACGAAAATTTACCTTCTGTAAAGAATGTATTTCGCGCGCTTCGCTCAACTTGTCGTCAACATTACCGGCCTACTGAGCGGACTATTCGCAACGCCATCACCTATCTTAAGATCCAGAGTGTACTACACTAAGACCGTGGAGAGTCGATAGGGCGTCGTTCGCATCGCAGAACGACTTGGCTCATTTTGTGACGAGATCTTAAATTTAAAGCGCTCAAAATACAGCTTGTGCAAGAATTGAAGCCACTCGACCTTCTCAAGTGACATCGCTGCACTTTTAAAGGTTCCATGAAGATCCGACGTTAACAAGCCAAATTTTGTTCAACGTTGAGGTCCATTTCTGGCTCAATGAGTATGCAAACAAGAAAAATTGCGGTGTTTGGGACGAAGAGCAACCTGAAGACATTCAAGAGATGCCATTTCATCCAGGAAGAACAACGGTTTGGTGTGATTTGTGGGCCCGTGGAATCATCGGTCCATATTTTTTCAAAAATGGTGACGGTGAGAACGTAACCGTCAATGGCGATCGTTATGGCTCCATGGTAACCAACTACTTGGTACTTGAAATTGCAGCTTGTGATCTCGACGACATTTGGTTTCAACAAGACCGCGCCACTTTCCACACATCGCATCAGTCAATGAATTTATCAAAAGAACACTTCGGTGAGCAGTTAATTTCACGTTTCGAGTCACCAAGATCGTGTGGTATCACACCGTTAGACTTTTTCTTGTTGGGATGTGAAAAGTGTGAAGTCTATACGAACAGTTCCGCCTCTATTCAGGCCTTGGAGCAAAACATCATACATGTCTTTCGCCAGTTAGCAGTTTGAAAGAAATAATTTTCAAAAAATAAATGTCAAGGAATGTTCCTTCGAATGATAATTAATAATGAATAAATTTGAAGTTTCTGTGTTATTTCTTTAAAAATGTAGGGAACCTCGAAATGAATCACCCTATAAAATATTCCATGTTCAGTGGAAAGTTTGGACAGCAGGCTTTCCTTTTACTCAAGCATATGGTATGCTTTGAAGATACTACAAAGATTATACAAATAATATTTATTTTTTTCTAAAAAAACTCTCTTCATTCTCTAGTAAATGATAATTGTACTGATGTCACTACCGAATACCTGATTATGCATGATTGAGATTTCGATACCATATTTGATTGTCGAAAAACAATTGCATTCACAACGTGTCACTGTTTGTTGTGGATTTTGAGCTGGAGGCATTATTAGAACAAACTTTCTTGAAAATGAGACTGGTCAAGCAGTGACTATTATTGGTGCTCAATATAGCTACATGAAAACCCGTTTTTTTGCCGAAATTGGATGATATTCATATATGGTAAGTATATAAGTATAAGGTAACAAGACGGTACAGCATGTCAAACAGCCCGTAAAACACTTCAATGACTGACCATTAGATTTATTTTTATGGGGTTATTTCAAATCACAGGTCTATTGTTACAAGCCCAGAACCACATGTGCATTAAAGGAGCAGAAAATTTCAACAAACAAACCTGTATTTGTATGGAAAGCCAAGAAGATCATTTGCCCAATGTATTATTTTGTAATAACCGTATCCTTTTACTTTATGATTCAATAAAAAAAGTAACAAACAAAAGCTCAAAAACTCTGTTTCCTATTAAATTTCAATCGCTACATTAATTTTGGGACTCCCTTGAATTTCGATAAACAACTGTTTGTATAAATCCACTAAATTTAGATAATAATCACTCAAACTTCTAGTTTTTTTCCCAAATCACATATTTCTACTATAACTTAAAGCTTATTAAATAGACATTTTTACCGCTTTAACTAGCTAACTCGGGACTGGAGGAGATAGCGGGCACTGCAGACTGCAGCTTAAGTATTTTATAACGGTATTAAGCATTCAATTTCGCCTAACTTTCGCTTGAGTGATGTACTGCAAGTAAGCACTTCACCTCGTCTCGTATAAAAGACAACAACAGCAACGCTGGCAACACCAATATCGGCTATAATTTTAGTGTCTGCGAAATTGTGTTGTCATAAGCTGCTTTTGTTTTTGCCCGGCACCCACTTTTTCACGCCATACTTTGTACATGCTGGCATTATTCTTAATATATATATGTACATGTTCTTATATACAATAGTTACATGAGTGGAAATATCTGCTGCTTTAAGTGCATGAATTTATGATCACTGAAGAATCGTAAATCTTCCAACGGTGAAGGGTTTTATGAATTTACGATGCCAACCATAATACCCACATGGCCGCCCATAGTTTCTCTCATCTCAACTCGTAAAAGCCAGTCTCACGAAAATAAAGGTGAATGCCGAATAAATAGATAACCAGACGGTGCAGCACAGCGGTTGTGTCCTCTTTTGCGTACGACCTTGCAGCGCGACTGCATTTGGGGATGGAAGCTGCGCAAACCTCAGTTTGAATGGCAACAGCTGGGGCTATAGCACTTGTCTGTTTCAATATTTAAATATTGGGGTTGTCGAAAAAGTCTTTTCGTATTTTGTCAATAGAAGTCATGCAGTATATCTCCAGTGTTACCAATCACATTGTGTCATACCATATATGTTGTAAGGATGAAATTTAAAAACAAAAAAAACAATACCATTCGAAAAGTCGGAAAAAAGTTACAACTGTATCAAAAAGTGAGTGAAAATAATGAAGGAAATTCGCTATATTTTGAAATTTTTGTATAAAAAAGGGAAAAATGACACGTAAGCCACCAATAAAATTTGTGAAGTTTACGGAGAAGATACTGTCCGAATCAGTTCGTGTAGCACAAAAATGGTTCGCTCGCTTCCGTTGAAAGATACACCTCGCTCTGGTCGATCTATCGATAAAAAAAAGTTGATGAAATTATGAAAAAGATTGACAGGACCGTCATATAAGCAGCCATGACATCGCTAAGGAACTTAACATTCATAATCAAACGATTTTGAACCATTTATAAAAGGTCGGCTACAAAAAGAAGCTCGATGTTTGGGTATCACATGAATTGTCCGTGAAAAATTTAACGGACCGAATTAACAAATGCGATTCTTTGCTGGAACGAAATGAAATCGAACCATTCCTGAAGCAAATGGTAACAGGAGACGAGAAGCTGGATCAAATACGACAACAATATGCGAAAAAGATCATGGTCCAAACATGGTGATGCTCAACAAATGGTCGCAAAGTCGGATTAACGCCTCGACAAGATTATGCTGAGTGTTGGGTGGAATTGGAAAGGAATCATCCACTATAAGCTGCTTTATCTTGGTCGAACGATTAATTCTATATTTTACTGTCAATAACTGATGAGATTGCAAGCAGTCAGCAATACAGCAAGAAGCCGACCAGAACCGACCAACAGAATGGACCGCGTCTTCCATCAGGACAACGCTAGACCACACACATCTTTGATGACTCGGCAAAAACTAGGAGAGCCTGGCAGAGAAGTTTTGATGCATCCACCATATAGTCCTGACCTTGCACCATTGGATTACCTTTTGTTTCGGTCAATGCAGAAGTCTCTTAATGGAGTAAAGTTGGCTTCAAAAGAAGCCTGTTGAAATTACTTGTGTCAGTTTTTCACCGAGAAACCAGAAAAGTTTTACACTGATGGAATAATGTCTCTAGCGGAAAATGGCGGAAAGTGGTCGACCAAAATGGAACAAATTTGGTTCATTAATGTTCATTATAAATATAAAAAAAATTAGTTCAAGTTTGATTAGAAATACGAAAAGACTTTTTCGACTACCTGTATAATTTTCTTAAGTATTACATTCGCACAGACTCGAATATTAGCTCTTATACAAATACTAAACTTTACTAAGATATCAAGCACCGATCGAGCCGTATCCACCAAACTATTAGGGAGCCTTCGTGACGAGTCACTTATATCTAGCAAGTCAGCAGCGCAATGTTGAATGCCCACCACTCACAAAAAACGATTGCATTACAAATTGTGCTGAGGAACATTTGCCAGCCACTTTGCATATGACTCAGAGTAATAGTTAAGTTTAAGTACATTACAGCTTGTTTACAAGTGAACATAAATGTATTTGATGATTTATCTATCGGAGCTCTCGAAACTGCGTGCAACTATGTAATTGAATACAATAACACATATAATACACATATATATGTGTATAGTGTTATTGTATTGCGCTGTTGAGGAAGCCAATGTCTTGTGCTTTGCTCGAAATGTGTGTTTATATGTTTCGTACGTTGTGAAACTATCGCGCAACACACTCCCAACATTCGTATGCACCTGTGTGCTACTCACCGCACCGAAAGAGAATTCTATTACTACTTTTGCTATTTCCGAGCATACATTTAGGCGCACAAAGCTTGTTATATTACAAAATGTGCAGATTCGTGTGGCATTTGTATAATTTCCATAATGCCCGAAACGTGAGAGCTCTTGCCAGCTCGGCACGTCCTCCGCCCCCGCCCGGTTGCTCGCCCACTCCACCTGGCGACGGCCAGTTGGCGAAATTGTTTATCCAAAACAGCTGATGGCACATACGAACCTATAGGCACACACACACAAAGGTATCAAGGCACGGAAGTACTTTTTGCGCACCCACACATACATGCGCACGTGCTTGTGTGTGAGTGTGTGTTGCTGCGTTGGTGTGCGGCGCCGTGCGGCATTGGCAAAAGTGTGCCAAGAAATTGGCAGTTAGTTCGAAATGCAAATCTTAAAATTTATGGGCTATAATGACAGTCGCTGGAGTAGAGAGCAAGGCTTGTATAAAAATATTGCAAACCCAAAAAATGTAAATTCCATTTGGCAAAACATGGCCAATTGTGTGTGCTTTTGTATGCGAGTGTGTGTGTGTGTGTATGTGTGTGTGTCAGGCGAAATTCATTCACGTGTGCTCCGGAGTTCAATCGATATTGAGTAAATAATTGTGAGCCAAAACAGTTTCGATGGCATTCACACACACACAAACGCACACTAAGGCACATGTGAGCTCTGCAAGTTATCAGCAAAGTTAAATTTGAATTTTGTGGAAACCCAAGCGCAAGGAAGTTTATTTTATTTTAAATTGCAGCAGAGCTGAGGTTCGTTCTTGGCGCAACTCTTTAAGGAATTGTGCCTGAAAATTGTTCTATGATATGAGACAGGTACAGAAAATCTGAAAAATGTGGTCTGAAATATCAAATAATTCTCATAGCCTCGCCCCAAAAGGGTTTAAGGTGCAATAAATATCCCGCAAACCACACGATACCAAACTTGCTTAGGAAGAATTCCTTAAATTTTCCCCTAGAGAGGTTAATATGAGCGAAATTACACTTAATGTTAGTTTTCAAATCCTTTCCCACTGGACAGTTATGTAGAAAACTACTAAAAGTGCGATAAGTCGCTAAGTAAAAATTAGATCAAATCCATCATCTTCTTCTTCTTCTATATAATGCGGTCATAAAGCCGATTTGGATGTGTGTCATTCAATTGTGGGGTACGACCTGTGCAACTAATATTGAACTAATACAAAGGTTCCAATCAAAAATGTTTAGAACAATCACGTGTTCACCATGGTACATGCGTAACGAAAATATCCAGAAAGACCTTGGTATTCCTATGGTAAGAAAAGAAGTAGATGACAGCAGAATTAAATATATGTCTAAACTCCGAGATCACCCAAATCCTTTGGCTAATGCTTTGGTACATTCCTACGATCAAACACGAATTAAATGAAGAGATATGCCTGCGTACTAAAGAGCGACACATCACCAAAACAGCTCAATCACTTGCTTGAGCCTGTCTTGATTTAAAATATATTTAAGACTTTATTACTTATTGTTAGGCTTTAAGAAAAAGCAGATTCAATAAATAAAATAATTTTGAAAAAAAGATCCATCGTCGTCAAAGTTTATAGCTAAGATGGCACTTAGGGGTTTCAAAATCGAACAAGAGGGTCAATGTCTATATGTACAAATATGAGGACCCCAGAGCATATGGCTGACTTTTAATCGACAATAAGAGTTAATCAGTGAGATGTCTTAATGTAAGTCAGAGAGCATGTCGTCGTATTGCCACAAATGGATAACATTGGTTTGGCGTTATATTTAGCACTTACATACATGCCTATTATTAAGTTTTCTAACCCTCGTTTAGCTTAATACCGTATATACCGATTCATATATTAGAAATCTTAGCATCATATACAAGATAGATATATATATATATTGTATAAGAAATCTTAGCTGAACTTATAATATTTGTTATACCATAGGCTAATGCTGAAAATATTTGAAATTGATCAACGAAAGATCTCATCTCTTCTCACATATAATGATTTTCGTTTACCCAGCAGACTTTGTGCCAAATATGTCGGTCAAAGTGGGAGTTATCTTTATAAAATTGCGTGTTTACTTGAAAAAAAACAAAGGTTTATGCAGTTAATCCAATCTTCCCCTATCGTTAAATTGTGTTATGTGTAATTTGCATCCATTTTGACTTTCCACCTGAATTTAACCGTTAATATAGATTGAGTGACATTTTGTTTGACCTTTTACTTAACTCCATATCTCCTACATACATAATTTATTAAATTTAGCCTGTTTAGTTGAGTTTTCGGTACTCATTCATGCTCATTAGTGTTAAGTAGGTGTTTAAATATAAATATCGAATAAGTAAAGAAGCAAAATGTTGTAATAAAACTAAGTGGGTATATAACCTATATGTATAAAATAAGTTAATAGGACATACTTTTCATTTAACTCGTAAGCTATTAGAGTTTCCACACGCCTTAACGGCAGTGAGGTACACAATTTAAGGAATCGTAACTTAAATCTAACTTTTAAATAGCACAAGAGTGAAAAAAGTGCATCCTTTTTTGAACAATTTCTTTGAAGAAAAATTTCCGAGAATATCTTTCAAACTTTAATGTCAAACAAAATTGTTTATGTTTTTCTTATGTTTTTTTTATTTGCTTACAAATACACTACCAGTTTGTAGCCTTTTACAACTACTATTTGGTTTTGTTTCTAAAATAAAACACAAATAAATTCAAAAGATTTTGACAACCAACTAAACTGACCAATTTCTTCATAAAACAAAGTTTTCGTTTCCTTTTTTCTATGAATGTTGAATATTGCGGCAGAGAAACAATCTTATATCCACACAAATTAAAACAAAAAAGTAACCGGAAGTAGTAAATAAAACGAAAATTATTTATTTATTCATCAATATTTATTTTGTCGTCTTTAAAGTAATCCCCAGTCGATGTAATACATTATCTTTTAAGAAGCACTTTTTGGCATGATCTTCAGATCCTTCAGTTTGGGGAACAAGAAAAACTCACATGATGAATTTTCAGGATGTAAAATCCATGAATTGTTTTCGACGTATGTTCTCACACAAACGCCTCAACAGAAATTCATGATGCACCAAACCGCGAATAGTGAAAAAAATAATGAGCATTAGCTTGATTTTTGAGTGACTTTGGCGTGGTTTTTTGGTTTTGACTCCATATCCTTCACTTTTTTCACATTTTCATCAGTTGAAGAGGTCAAAGATCATCCAGACGGAGGCATGTTTTTAACCATCTATCAACTGTCTTTGAAGGCTACTCTCAGTCTTAAGTGAAACTGAACCACTGTAAATCTTCTGCAACATCCGCAATGATTCCGCTCACGAAATTTGGTTAGAAATACAAAATGTGAGTTCAATTCTTAGCTTTTACGTCACAATATTTGTTTGTATAAAAGAAATATATTCCAAAGTTTATAATTTTTGAGAGTAAAGTCAATTATTTTTCATAAATTTATTAAGGCATCAGTAGGGTTATCTGGCCCGTTTTTTTTTTGTGGAATTTTTTTCCTAGAAATTTTTATTCTACAATAGAACTTTTTTCACATATCATGAGGTATGTAGTAGAGTGTATAAACAAAAATTTCCGGAATTTTTTGTTGACATCTGTCGGAGAAATGGCTGGGTGAATGAGATGCGTTTTTTCACCGGCAGACACGATTTCTCAAGTTTGGATCATCTGAAACACAAAAACCTAATTTATTCTCAGAAAGTACGTGAATGGTTATCGTCCCTACTGGAATCATGAAAAAATGCTGATAAATAAAAAAGTAATAAACGTTTTTTTTTTAATTTCCCCATGTTTTTTTACATAAATTTTATCATAACATTGTCAATAAATTATAAAAAATTATGAATCTAGTAGGGACGATAGTCAGGCGTTTTGTGAACCTTTAAAAAAAGTAAACAAATCGTTTGGGTCGTTCGACCAGAATCATGTCCGCCAATTTAGAAAAGTGTGTTTTGAGAAAAACGCGTATAAAGATTGAGTTGTGCACTCCGAGCGCTCCGAACGTCGAGCGATATTATTACTTTTGGGAAACCATCTAATGGTAAAGTGGGTTTCTATATTAATTCTGAGGGTATAAAGCAACAGAAAATGCAAAAACCAAAAAAAAAAAATTGAAAAAAGATTACCCTACTGATTCAAAAAAAAAAAAAAAAGCCAAAGAATGTTCTTTCGAACGATAATAAACATTCCCAATTAAATTTCAAGTTTCTGAGTTTTTTTAATTAGGGAACCTCAAAATGGATCACCCTTTATATATACGTTGCTGTTTCTAAGGAAAATTTCTCTTAATACTATATATGTTTATAATCAGGATCTGATTACCCTACTGACCCCTTTAAATTAAATTGAAATCCAATTCCTCTTTTCAAATTGCCGAAAATTTCCTACGCAACTGTTATTAAATGTTCCAATATTAACCACATGATTGTCATTTTTTAAGGTCTTTTAGCTGACAGACCTATGCCACGCTATATTGTATTGTAATCTACTCATCTAGGTAAGCTTACGAAGCGCCATTATTTTAGTAAGGAAAGTTAAATGGATATGGCGAGCAAACAAAAAGGTGTGCCAATGGAAACGTTTCAACAACTCATTTTATTCGAACTCATATCGCCACTTGCCAATCAATAAACTACAAAAGCCCAAACTCATTGTCCGGATTGCGACGGCGGCGCAGAATCGGCTCAGAGTTTTTTTTACGCTTGCCAGTGTTGGCAGTACATTGACATTGCTTTTAATTGATGTGTCTGTCAGTTCAATACAGCCAACAACAAAAACGATTCAAACTAAAAATTGTTATGAACGGGCCGAGTGCATTGAGTCGTAGCCGTGTGGAAATGAAAGCGATGAAACGGAGCGCAACAGGATGGCCCAACAATGACAACTACTGGCCGACTGGCGGCCGGCCGTCTACAACCGGATGTTTACATAATACTCGTACAAGTGGAGATCGCCATCAAGGAAATCAGCAAACGATATACACGAATGGGAGGGTGCCGTTTGTGAATGCGGTGGGTGCGTCCAATCACTCAAGCGCCGACGATGCCGTCACTCAGTCAACCGTGGGCTCTTCCTTGAGCTGGTTTCGTCGCAAAAGACTGACGGCGAAACACAACACTGCATTGCAGCAATCGATAGGTTGCGTACCACGTCCATTCCAAATATTTATGTGTATGCAAGCGTGCAAGTAAATATGTATTTCATCCTTAATTTACTCTATACATTATATACCAGAAACCTTTACGTTTGGATTGTGTTGTTGCTGTTGCGTACGCTGAACGCTTCTCCTCAATCGTTTTCTCATTTTTCTTTGCTATCATGCTTTTTGTGCACATACCGTTATTATGTCTCAGTTGTCGCTTTTCGCTCCATTGTTATAATTTCGGTTTGTTTTCATACTTGTCATTATTTATTTACATGACAGTTCTTTTGTTGTTAAATTAATTGATTTGGAATTGTGACCCTCTTAATGGCTGATGGACGGCGCGCAATTACGTGATGGGCCGTGCTATTGATCACGGGTGCACGGGTACGCGGGTGGCCGAATGGATATTGAATTCATAAAATGTTTATGAAGCTTTTTGTGTCGAAAATTAATGTTTTCACACTAAAATTAGTAGCACAAAGACACATACAGACCCACATCGTTCTATTTAATAATAGCTTAAAGCTCCCGGGAGTTTTGATTCGAATAGTAATTATAGTTTCAGTTAGCAACGCTTGCCCCTAATTTTAAGGGCTAGGGAGCACCCGTTCCGGCTGCTAGATGCCCACAAAAAGGGAAACCGTCAGTGTTGTGAGAACTTCAAAGCAAAGAAACATTTGAGTGACTGGTAATTTTATAGAATAATAAATTTCTAATTAAAAATAATAAAAAAAAATAATTTATAAAATACTTGTATTCCACCAATGAGTCCATAATTCTTTAGTTAGTAACCAAGGTCAAAATATATCACAATTTTTAATCGATCTATCGATTATATACCTACTGCGACCCAGACGAACACAGCTTCACACGAACTAGTCTAGCAACGGCGGCATCCTAGGTTGCCGAACGTTTTATCAAAGCTAATTAACTTGCTTCTCACTCTCTTAAGAACATTAATATATTATATTATATTATGGCGATGAGATCATCATCCAATTACAGACCACCATTAATTTTCCTTATTGGTCGACTGACAGAAACAAAAACATATTTTATTTAGTTTAGAGAAATAATCTTTTCTTAAAAAATAAAGTTTACGAACTCTGTGGTTTCATTTACTTCTTCATCATATTCAACGGTTTTCGCGGGGTAGAAAAGCCTAAGTCAGCTTAAGGAAGTCCAATAATAAACAATAGTTAAGTATTCTTCAATACCGCCTTAAAGTATAATCCAAGTGTTGGAGCAAATCAATTTCTGCCGAAACTATTTCTTGATACGATCTTATCAATGATTCAGATATAACTGGTGATCCAAGGAGAAGTACTATAGCCCTTTTTGGATAGATCTCGTTTGCGTGTGATTTGTGGGCCAGTGAATTCATCGGTCCCAATTTCTTCAAAAATTATGCCGTCACGACCCTTATCGCGCCGTGCTACCATGCCTGAGCTTAAGCTCGTGATGTCGGCGACATTTAACATTTTTTTTGATGAGCACATACTTTCACATTTTGGGCTAATCGTTTGGCCACCAAGATCATGTACTATCACAACATTCGACTTTTTCCTGTGGGAACGAGTGAAGTCTAAAGACTATACGAAAAATCCCGCTTCGATTCAGGCCTTGGAGCAAAACATCACGCGGTTCCTTCGCCAGACTCAACAGATGGACCATCCGAGACGTAGCCGCGGCCAACATTTTAAAAGAGATAATCTTCAAAAAAAAAAAAAAATGCCAAAAAAGGTTCTTTCGAATGATAATAAACATTCCCCATTAAATTTCAAGTTTCTGAGTTTTTTTAATTAGGGAACCTCAAAATGGATCACCCTTTATATATATGTTGCTGTTTCTCTTAATACTATATATGTTTATAATCAGGATCTGATCGAGTTTGATTCTAAAACCCTGCTTTCCGTATCTCATCAATATAGGGATTATTCCTCTCTAGAGTTCTACAAGGTCTGCAACTCATAATATAGAAATACTACGTGTACGTATTGGGAATAGTAAATTGGAATGTTTTATGCCTAACTTGCAATGTCTCGCTCTAGGGGCTGATGATTTATACTAATAGTGGCTGCCTTTCGGTGGATAATGGATGTAGGGCTAGTAAAGTGCTCCTGAGGCACATTGAAAATGTGATAACACACGAGAATTACGAACCATAATCATTTGTTTTTGTACCTTCTTAGTAAGGAGCCACGAATGCGAGTCTGCAAGGTCGAAATCCATACGCAGTGAGCAGCTGGCACCTTTAGTCAGCTATTAAATAATTGCGCTCGGTTTTAGCTAGCGGCTGATAAAATTTACATACACACACACACAAGCACTGTGGACTTATCGCCACCGAAAGTCATATATCGTTTAAAATGCTTGACCGATGCAAATACCGATCAGTCGTCCGACCGACCCACGAATCATTAACGTGAATTTACCGAAAGCGACAGCGAAACGCGACGCAGACAAAAACGACAGACGGAAATTCCCGCGTACAGCGCGAGTGCTTTCACCGACACTAGCTCTAACAAAATGGTAAAATATTTGGACCACGGCTATGGAATGAGGTTGGTAGGCGGTTGGTTCCGTTTCCGCCAATGTTTGCGAAAATTATGGCCAAATACGCACTGACACACTGAGAACCATTTATCGAAAACTTTCACACACAAACTAATTGTTTAGCTCACTACACGCCAATCTGTTTGGGCGAATCATGTGAAATTCGCACCAGTGGATTTTGTAATCGGCAATCCTGTGATATATATCTGTAGGAAATAAGCACGCTGCGTTCACGCGCCACAATTATGGTCGCATCCGTACGCTGAAACGTCGCGATTTGAACTGATTTCTTCATTTCACCTTTCGTGTTATTTTGTATAAAAGTTGTCGATGTTGCGAACGATGTCACGACTGCTTAATAAAAGGACCACGGCAGTAGAAGGACGACAACGAAGTCGGTTCTACGCATACCACAAGCGTGTAGGAGACGAGGTTGTGGTAAATTATTACGCTCGTGGCACTCGTTGAGATGCGCCGCTTTTTATGCTTCGCACAGGAGAGTTTCGGTTTTTGTGTCAGCTCAGATTTTCACTCATTTACTGAGCTTTTTGGGACACGAAGCTTTTTTGGGACAAAAACATCCCCACTGAGTGCATTAAAAACATCGCGGAAAAGCTTGGATACCACAAAGTGTCATGAATAAGATAATGGGGGCATAGTTTGAAAAGCTTCGCTGTCGATAAGGCAGTTACGAAGCTCACTAATAGTAGAGGATGCTTATAATTTCCGTTATGTGCTTAAATGGTTTGCTGGCTCTGTGACAAGCTTCATGTTTGTTTCTGCCTTAACCCACTCTCGAAAAATTTATTCAGGTTCACACTTAGGTCGTGTACCAATCGTTCGTTTGTCGGTTCTTTGCACTTCTAAGTAAAAACCAAGAGCCTCAATGGACTGCAAATATCATACTTGTATCGAATAGTGTTTAATGTTGTTTTATTACGAATCGGAAATATATATCTTAAGCACACTTATATACCATATTAACGTACTTATGTATGTATGTTTGTAGCTCAGGAATGCATTTTAAGCAATTTTTGGGTATCTTATTAGTGCAAGATACCCAAGATTTGATAAAACTGCAATCCATAAAGTAGACTCTTACTGAAAATCGTCTTTCAAGAACGGGTTTATTGATGGTAGAATTATACCACAATTACGACTAAACAAAAGTAGTACCAGAGGAGCGTGGAGAAAACCAACTTTCACTGCACCACAACTCCCTTCCAGTCGTGTTGCGTATGCCGACCCTCTCGTTTATATCATCAGCATCGTCACATTCGCTTCCGACATCGCCGACCTCGTATTGTAAGTCGCTTGACGACTGTAGTCGGCGCATCAACTTCATGTCCGTTTGAAAATCGTCGCAATGTTTGTTGAAATTACGCAGCAGTTCTATGCGTTTCCGTACCAAAGTGAAGAGCTCCCTTTTAAGTGTGGTAATTTCCGACTTTGATTTCGCTTTGTCATTTAACGCAGTCGTTAGAAAGTCGTATTCCTCATGAAATTTTTGTATCTGTTTCAACAATTCAATTTCGTTTCGTATTTGTTCGGTTGCTCTTTTGGCTAGTTCTAGTGATTCCTCAATCGATTCGGATAGTTCCATGAAGTTGTTTAATGTAGCCTCACTTATATTCATCGCACAATCACTCATTTTTATTTTTTTATTATTTTTTTTTTAATTTTTGTACAATAAAATTTTGGTTTATCAAAACATTTTCAAAATCAATGCGTGAAATTGTAAATAAAGTGTAAACATTACGAGACAGTTAAGTTGATTGATGCCGGAAAAATTAAATTAGAATTTTAGAATTTGAAAATATTTCAAAAATTTCAATAACGTGGAACGTTGCCACTGAGTTCTTCGAACTGTTTATGTTTTCAAAAACAGATTTTCCTCATAAGAGAAAAATAATCGCAAACGTGATGTAAGCAAGTGAAATGCAAAGAGTTGCCCACCATTTATTAATGAGAGTAAGTTTTGAGCAAAGACTGACATTTATGGAAGTCGTGGTTCGATGTGCACCATCAGCGGAACTAGCTGCACAGGACCTGAAGTCGATATCTGTTCCGACTGAGATCAAAAGGAGCTTTCCGACTTGAGACAAAGGCTAACCAATGCAAAGTCTGCTCAAAAGAGCTGACAACAACTCGAAAAGATAGGAATAAAAGCTCGACCAACCATTATGAAGCGATCGGATCCAACATTCCTACTTTCTTGCCTTACATACCGCCGTGTCTACTACTGTGGGCAAAAAAAAAAAAAAGGCTTTTCGTTTTAAATTTCTAAAAACCCATACATCGAAATTTAAGCCAAATGTCACATCAAAATAACTGTTAGTGTTTAGTAAACGAAGTGTTTCTGGTGCCGAAACGTTCAGAATATTGAAAAGACCGGAAGGATTAGTTATAACCATTTGAAAGATCACATGGGCGTAAGAAAAGTGAAAGCATGATTGGCTCTAAAATCACTAAATTTTTTTCAAAAAACATCGTCGGGTTAACGTCTGTGAAATAATGCTTTTCGACTATCAGGATGTCATACAACTTATTATTACTGGCTAAGAGTCTTGGATCTATGCTTACGACTCGAAAAAGAACGATCAATCGGCCGAACATTCTGGCAAAGATAAGCCGAAGCCGAAAAAAACTACGTCAAAGCTGGTCCAAAATCAAGGTACTTTTGACAATTTTCTTCTATTATCGAAGTGTGGTGAACTCCGAACTCCTTCCGATCGACCAAACTGTCAACAAAGTATACTATTTGAGTGTTATACGTAATTTGGGCGAAGCTATTCGTAAAAGAGGTCGGAAATATGGGCCGATAACTCTTGGTTTTTGCAACACGATAATGATGCGATACAAGTTGCATGATTTAGTCGTGAGTTTTTCGCCAAATTTCCAACCAATATCGTGCCGAAATCACCGTAGTCGCCTGATTAAGCTTCGTGTGACTTCTGGCTATTGAGCAAACTCAAACGATCGATCCGAGGAAACCGTTTTGAGTCAACTGAAGACACTTACTAAACATATAAATCCATTGAAGGCTATTACGGAAATTGACTTTAAGAACTGTTTCGAGGATTGGAAAAAGCGTTGGCACAAATGTATTGGGACCAAGTGGGATTACCCTGAGTAGGACGACGCAGATTTTCTAGCATAAATTCAGAATTTTAAAATTATAAACAAAGTCTTACTATTTTTTCTCATCCTTCAAGTTCTTCATATGCATTTAAACGCAAGCTTTGTGTTAATTTAAATCACTCAATATTTTTATTCACTAAATCTAAGGGGATTTTAGTCATAACAATAGGATTAATATTTAGTTGATTTTCAAAATTTGTCTTTTATACTTCTTTAAATATAATAACATTTCATATCTTTGATTGTTAAGTATGCATATTTGCGTCTGAAAATATTAGCATCTCTAATAAACGGTGTTCCATGTTTCGATTTCTTTGTTTCAATTATTGTTCCAAGCTGATAAGTACAGTACATCACAATGACATTAACAGCGATAGACTCGCTGGCTTACAAAGCACTAAGTTCACGCATTTCGCCACGAAATGATTTGTATTTGTTTTGTATTCGTTTTTTTGTTTTTTGTATTTTTTGTTTTTCTGCGTAATCTGTAAATCACTAATTATAGATAATGCACACACTGCTATGAGTTCCTAATTAATTAAGTTCAATAAAAATTAATTAAGTAGTCATTAAGTAGGGGACATTCAGTGGTTCCATTAAGTATGAACTATTTTGGTTTCGCTAAGAGTGCATTTCGATAACAATTAGTAATATATCATTAAAATTGGTTATTCAAATTGGTTTTGTTTGGACCACCTTTACGTAATTTGCCTGGCGATTTGCGACAATAATTTATTTAATGTTTCTAGACTAATATCTAATAAAATTGCAATACCTTCAACTAATTACCATATATACATATACAGTTATCAGTAATTTTGATTTTGCAAGATAATACTTTAATCGTGGACGCGCCACGCCATTTTTCATCAACATTTTTTTTCAATTTGTTTTTTTTTTTTTTAATTTTAACATATACATACACATATAGCATACAATTTGCTCTTTATACAAATAAAGTAAGTACGTTTTGTTGTTTTTGTTTCATTTTTACAGCGTTAGGGTAGAAAAATACTTTGTTTCTTTCTTAGTTGTGGTTCCTTTAACATTCATCAATGCAACACTTCAATTCTAGCTTCGAAAATGAAAACGAATTCAACTAGCAAAAGATTCATAAAATAGAATGTGTAAAAATTAAATGACTTTATGAACAATAAAACATTTTATAAAGCACTTAAGTGTATAAGTTTATGCTTAAGTACAGGCAATTCCTTCAATTACAGTTATGCAGGTTTCTAAGTCAGCCGCCCTATACACAAGAAACTAAATACGTTTGAAAGGGTTTATAAAATCACATTATCCTAAAATTTTTCTATTTATAAAGCTTCTCAAATCTATTTAAGTTTTGCTTCGAAGACCGCTTTTCATATGTACACGTGCTTCCTTATGCCGGAATGGTTGCTTCTTCGTAGAAATCGGGTTCGTCCTCATCCTTGGCTTCGCTGCCGTCGAGCTATAAGACAAATTCCATTACTATCCATGGTAAAACCGAATAAAATCGCGCTCACTTACCGCTTGCAGTTGTTCGGGTGTGTAGAGCATGGCAAGTCGCTGCCTTATCGGCACCATCAAAATCAAAAAGAAGGGGAAAGCCAATGATATTTTGGACGATTTCACAGCCCAGAGTAAAGTAAGACAGAGCAATTGTATTGTGGTGAACATGTGCATTTTCCAAGTGGGCACACGCTTCACAAACGGCGTGGGCGGGTAGTGCTTTACGGGCATAAAGTATAAGCCCATTCTGAAAGCATTACAACAACGGTAAATAGTATAAACAAGGAAGTCAAAGTTTGTCGGGTATAGAGAGCTTACCTGTCGAAGAATTGTACGCCACTCATTGAGGCGATACCCATGTATAGGAATACACCGAACAGTACCGCCATGGGTACCAAACGCAGCAAGGGTGCCATTGTCACGGATAGGCCGATTAAGAGCGCCACGAAGAAGCCAGAGACACGTTGCTCTTTAACATCGATGATGCGTGGCGTCTCACCAGGGGCGTGCGTTCTACAAAATATAAAAAGTTATACAAACAATGAAATATATATATAATAAATGGCACATAACAAAACCAAGTACGCACCTTGACATCACCGTTAGCGCAGAGACGTGCGTTACGGAACGCACGGTAGCTGCACAATGCCATGGCGCGCCGAAGAGGCCGCAACATGTATTCAAAAAACCTAATATCACAATATCCAAATGCAGTCCGGAACCCTTCTTCAGACCACGCTCCGGCTTATCGACAATCAATTCCGAAATATGCGACTCCATGAAGATGAGAATGTATACCAAAATGGCAGGTATGCCACAGGCAAAGGGTGCCCAAACAGGCATGCCTCCCAGGGGCACCAACCAACCGCGCACTTCCGGATCACTGGGTGAAATACCCTCTGGCACGCTAAGCTTGTCCGTGTACACTTGTGGTATGAGATAGTCAATCAAGACGAAAATCGCTATGGCGATCGGCACACCAAAGTCACCCAGCGCACGGCGAGCATTTCGTCCCAGGAAATGGGAATTACGGAAGAGTTTCAGATAGTAGGCGATCGTGAAGGTGCCCAAGGTGAGTATCGTGCAGAAAAGCGCTGTGTTTGGCATATTCGTATGGGATACAATGTTCGAGACTAAACCAATGCTGGCTGTAGTGTTCGAGACTGACTCATCGGCGGTTACATTACTCAAACTTTCCATCGTTGTATTATCAAAACTCTGTAGTTGTGGTGCTAGTGTTGCTGGTGGGAAATTATAGTCGGCCAACAGCGGGTTCTTCTTATATACCGAAACTAGTTTCATCAATGTCTCGTAGATATAGATCAATGTGATCAATGCGGAGAAAATTTCCTGTGTGAATCGGGTAAACAGTCGCACGTAAACGCTGCACTCGAACGCAGACAGCGTGGTAGCGATGATGGCCAACCAAACACCGATGTAGGCGCGTATGGTGAGGAATGGCAAATTGTTCTCGCGACAAAAGTTTATCAACGCTTCGTCAAAGAGCAGCAAAGGGCCAGTTGTACCGATAATACCGAGCGGTTGTCCAGAAATCGTGTGGAAAATTATGCCACAAAGTGCTGTGCTCAACAAGGTTTCGGAAATACCAATCAAATTGCCAGTCTTTTCGGAGGCCAAACCACCGAATGTGATTGCCGTCGAGAGGCAAGCAAAGTACATGAAGATCGTGGCGGCCAACGTTTGCGAGTTCAGGCCATCGGTGATGTCGCTCTTGTACATGGGCAGGCGGCGCTTAAGGTCATTGCGCAGACCACCCCACCATTTGTGCGTTTTTTCTAACGGATTAATTTTCTTCTTTCCATCACCACTTTCCAATTCCGGTTTCTTCTCAACAATGACTTTAGCTTCCTCTTTTATCTTCTCCTTCATTTCATTCTTAACCTAAATATTACATTTGTTAAAATCTGTAGACGTTCAAAGACTCTAAGCCTATAGCTTACCTCCAGCGCCTTTCGCTTGCGCGAGCGAATCCAGTCCTTCTTTGCTTTCAATTCCTCAAATGGCAAGAGATCTTGACGCTCCCAATTACCCGGCGGCAGCACAATGGAATCATCCAAGAACTCGTTGATGGCCGAAAGCAGATCCTTACGATCATCTGCCTTGTATGCAATTGCGTGGAATGGTTCGTTCGCCATTAGCGTAGCAATGGATCGACCGACTTCATGATAGTCCAAGTCGAGGGTCGGCGGGCCCATGAGTATGAACATAAAACGTACCGGCACGGCTACCTCTGTTAAAGTGGGCATAAGCACACCCTCGGCAAGACGCACAAATGCGATGGTTGGTTGTTGCAGAAAGTCCACTGCACCCACCTGCACAGAAGGTAATTGAGTTTAGCAACGCTAAGTGTTTAAATTTTAGTTATATGGGTACTTACCAACACCGTTGTTGCTTCAGCACCTACGGGTATGCGCTTGAGAATGCTGTCGTTTTGCAGCTTCTGCAGATTCTCCTGCGACGAAGAATACAAGTCATCCCTCATGTCAATCTTTAACTCATTGCTGCGTTTGCTGCCACCAATCTCAGTTGCCGGCATTATTCTGGGCCGCTTGTCTTCGCCAGAGAGGTTCTAAAGCAAGGATTATACAAATGTTCGTCAAAAACTTCATACGGACGTTGCTAATATACATGAATTTTGCAGAACTTTGAAAAACTTCGGGAGGCGTGAAATTTTATTAATTTTTTTAGGTTAGTAGGCCTACTAAAGCATGCGTTTAATTTTTGAAACAAACGAAAATCGTAAGGAAGTATAAAACTCATGCATAGTAAAATAGATATTTGAGAATAATATAATGGTTTATATTTACAAAGAGAAACAAGTTCTCAAAATAGTCTTATTCTAAGAAAAACTAAAGCGGCTAAATGCGGATATATATAATAGTCTTAGGCAATTACTACAATTCATTCAGTCAACACAAGTAACCAAAAAAGAAAGCAGTTTATAATTCTTAGTAGTCGCTATGGTATATGTCTTAAGTTTCCAGGGATCACAGTGTTTAGTTTATCCAAGAAAAGGCGGGATGTATTCGTAGGAAATATAAATAGCAGGATTTCAAGAAAAGGTATGGAAGCAATCCTAGCCTAGATTAAGCATGATCCAACGTACTACATTCGGCTTGATTTAGAAGAATTTGTTGAACACTCTATTTTCTGTAGACAGATTTACGTCACTTCGAAGGCATGAAAGAACATCAATATTTCCATAAAAGTCAGCTATTTAATTGATCCATCAAAATTCATTAATTTTTGTTGGACAAAAACATTAAAATAAATATTAAAAATTTTCTGACCCTAGAAATGAGTTGGTTTGACCAATCGCTCTAAAATCCTCCCAAAGTGACTAAAAAATTGTTTCGAGGTTTCACTGGGTCACTACTGACGATCCACAGCATGCCGAATCACGTCAACTGCCAGCGAAGAGATCCAGCTCTCGTCATATACTAAAAAACCTTTTTAAAGCGTTTTTGAGTAGAGAATTTTTAAGGAGAGTTTTTTTAACAATGTATGTACAACTGGTACACGCAAAAGCCCCAAAGAAAAAGAATTGCACATGCTTTAACAAAATAATTTCCATTGCATTCACTTAAGTACAAAAATGTCGGAAAAACTAGAAAACTAGAGGAGTTAGAACGAACAAAACTGGAAAAGAAATCTGACAAACCAAACGAAAAACGTTTTATATATTTCTATATTGAGTTTAATTAATAAAATTAATTTATTTGTAATTACTCCCAAGTAAGACATGGTGGAGTGCCGTCTGTTGGTACCGTTGCTCGGTTCGCCGCTAAGTGAAATGGATGTGGGCGGTGCACTAAGGGTCTCGCATACGGACCGTCGCTTTTTGGCATTCTCAATGTTGCTAAGATGTTGTTGTAGTGCCAATTGTTGTTGCTGATGAAGGTGCTGCTGAATTTCGCCGCCCATCCAAAGCAACTACAACCCAAATGTGTGTTGTTGGTATTTGGCAGGTGCGGGATTAAGGATTTTTTTGATAAATAGTGTACAGTTGTATGTCGGTCAAATAAATTTACATTTTTTTTTATTTTAGCCAATTTTCAATTGAATTTCGCATAATTGCGGATTTCGCGAGTTTATTAAAAAAAAAAGACGAGAAGATGAGCGCGTTTAAAACAAGCAAAGAGAGAGAAAAATAATTTTATTTTCATAAGTATTTACATACATATGTGCTGGAGCACTTTATGAGTTTGTCACACGCATTTGCAACTCAGCAAAGTTGTCAGAAGCATAGCACAAAGAATCAACGAAAGCTTGACGCCAAAAACTTTAATATCAGCTCGAGGCTTTCATATTAAATTTTTGTTTGTGTTTTTGTTTTTTTTTTAAATTTCTATACTTTTATTGAATCAACAATGACATTTTCCGGAACATTAAGCACGAATAACATTTGAAGTTTGCTTTGTGACTATATTCCAACACAAAGCGGCCGCGTTCTGCAAGAGGGACGTAACTCACAACTTTGAATTGCTTTGTGTGCTCCAAAGGTCAAGGCGAATTCTTAACTAGCTAATGATATATCGAAAGGCAAATTATCGTAAAGAAGCGAAAGCAATCGCTTGAGCACTACTTTCGGGCGCAGTTTCGTTATGAGTTACGACGCTTTTGCAATCAACTACAGTAGCCGTTCGATAATGTGAACAAGCGCCCCAAGCAACAGAAAAGCAAATTAGAGCGGGTGATAGGATAACCCGTAACGTTGAAGACGTGAATTTAGTATGAAATGTCTTCCTTTGTTTCAGATGTAGAACTTCTCGTAGGTAGAAAAATCCCGACTCGCTGAACATTCCATTCCTACGCGAGTTTAATTATGGTCACTAAGCTGAGCGAGTTTATTATATAGTAAAGTGACTTTACAAATAATTTACTTTAAATATAAGTATATGCGTTTATACTACTGTGAGCAAAAAATAGCAAGACTTTGTCTATAGTCTTCTCTTCTTAATTTATTCCTCATTTAAATCTATGTAGTCCTCTCAAAGTAGTCCTCTTGGCCGTAATACACTTGTGCTAACATTTTTTTAACCTTCGAAACAGTTGTTACAGTCAATTTCCAGAATGGTCATCAATGCGGAAAGCGATTCACTTTTAATGCATCAATTGACTCAATACGGTTTCCCCGGAGCGGTTGTTTAAGTTCGCTGAATAGCCAGAAGTCTCACAGAACTATCTCAGGCGAATGCGGTGATTGCCGCGTGATCTTGGTTGAAAACTTGGGCGAAAAACTGACGAAGAATCAAAGCAGTAAGCAGCAGTGCACTATCGTGATGCAGAAACGAAGATTTGTCGGCGCGATTACTGGCCTCTTTTTACGAATAGTTTCACTAAAATGATACCTAACGCTCATATAATATTCCTTATTGACAGTTGGGCTGGTCGGAAGGAATTCGGAGTGCACCATATCTCAATAACCGAAGAAAAATGGCAACATAACCTGGATTTTTGACCAGCTTTGATGTGTTTTTTTGGATTCGGCGCACCTTTGTCACGATATTCGGCCGATTAATCGTATGTTTCCTGGTTTTAAGCATAAATCCAAAACTCATCGCGAGTAGTAATACGATTCATGACATCCTGGTGGTCGGAAAACATTGCTTCCCGGACGTTAACGGGACGCTGTTCTTCGAAAAAATTTAGTTATTTTAAAAACAATTGTGCTTTTATTTTTCTTAGGATATTCGGCCGACGGATCATTTTTTTCCGGGTTGTAAGCATAGATCCGCGACGCCTACATCCTGGGAGACGGAAAGCATTGTTTCACAGACCTTAACGCGAAGCTGTTTTTGGAAAAATTTAGTGATTTTGAAACCATCGTGCTTTCACTTTTCTTAGGCCTAAGGGATCTTTCAAAAAGGGGTTTCAGTGAAAAGAAGAAGATCTCTGACTGTTAATCGTCGATTCTCAGGCACCAATTCCTTTATTTTATTGGCGTTTATCAGTTGATGTTTATGGCCATCCTGAACGTGGTTTTGTCGTCATCCGTTCTCGACACTCTTTGAATAATTTGTACCAATCGATAACACATGCTCGCGACAAACAATTATCACGAAGGCCTTTTCTAACATTCTGCACGTTTCGGTAACAAAAATTTGATTTATGTACTTCGGAAGGACAAGCCTATACTAAACACTAATGATTATTTTGATGTGACATTTGGCACAGATGTAACTGTCAGTTATACTAACCTAAAAAAAACTTTCGACGAATGCGAAATTTAATCTAAAAAGTTTTACTATTTTTTACCCACAGTAGTATTGGAGTCTATTTTCCTCTCAGTTGGATGACATAATTGGACGGCTACTGTAGAAGCTTAGTAAATATTATAGTTATATGTAGTTATAGCATATGTATGGCAAGAAAACTTAATGAGATTACAGTTTTGGCAATCGCAGTGGTTACTATGCTGCCATTCTTTTGCGGTGATTTCTGTTTGGGCACACACACAGAGTTACAGTTAGACGAAGATGGTGCACAATGTGGCGGGTTTGTTGAGATGAGCAATTGAAATGTCATGTAAGTACATATGTATGGGTAGGCACAGGCGCGGGTGAAGACATTTTCATGCCGATGTTTGGAACAAAAACAGGGTAATAAAAATTTATGATTATCCAACGTTTGCGATGGTATGGTATAGCATTGCCGATTTGACGATTTGACGATTTTTGTGTGAAGAAAATATAATATAAAGTGGAAACAGAAAGAGAAAGACAGAGACATACAATATAAATGAATATACCAACGGCATAAATATGTATATGAGTAATTAATAATAAAGCGATGTTTAATTTTATTACGTAAATACAATTTTATGCGATAAACATCCAATAGCTCAATCAATAACTTTTTTTCACATGTCTTGTAGTATGTACATATAGTTGTGTGAGGCGGTCAGCAAGGGAGGTTGATTTATTATGGACAAAATTTATTGAGTAGTCCGCCAAACAATCTAACTAGAGAGAGTTTAGCGCGAAGCTTGAGTGTTGGTAGCATTGCTGAGAGCAATATCCGAAATGCGCTCTCATCATAGTACTTTTCAAGTACGAAATTATCTCAAAGACAAATCTGGTATAAATTTCTTCAAACTTCCGGCCAAGGTGTAGGCCCAAAGTTGTCATCAGTACGACTATTAAGCTTGACTTACACTGATATATGTACATTAACACTGACTTACATACAAAATACAAAATATTATTACCCAATTCTTCGAAAAACCAAAAAAATATAATGAAGAGTGAATAAATATAGTAAATACTGTATATAAAAAGAGACATGAACGATTAGTAATTCAATAAATACGAATGTGTATGTACAGATTTTGATACGAAACTGAAATTTGGCGCAAAATCATAAAACATATGGAGTGACTTGGCTTATACAATATCGGTTAGTAGTTAAGCATGATCATTAAATACAGAAGCACGAGCCCTCTAGCACGCCGAACGCAACACAGACGAGGTCTGTGCGACGTGGATTTGTTAGTTTTTGACGCAGAGCAAAGCAGTTACTGATAAATACGCACTGACACTAACATTTGAATAATTACGATAAAAGTAAAGATAACATAATATCACATAAGCATTTCAAAGCTAAGCCCCGCTTACCTGTAGACTTGTGTAGCTGCTATATTTCCGCTTCGTAAACGGAAAGCCGCTCTGGTGCTCGTTGACGTGTCGGTGACGCAGCAGCAATGAGCGCATGAGCGCCGGTTTGTCTTCGGCATTGATTAGATCCTCAACGACCATCTGCGGGAGTGTAAAAAAGTGAGCGATGAAACAACGAGGCATTGACGAAATTTGTTGTATTCTAATATTTTATAGAAAAATAGTGATTTTACGGAACACATACCTGCTCCACAACGCGGTACGCCACAGCCGGCAGATCCTTCTCATTCAAATCCAGCAGCACGACACCCGTTTCGAGGCAGCGACGCAAATTGAGCAGCGAGTGGAAGGAGAGCGAAGCAACGTGCGGTTTGCCCCAGCGATCGGAGCCCTCCTCAACATCTTCTTCGTACTTGATCCAACGCGCCGTTTCCTTCCATTCGCGTTCCTCGCCTAAGCCAGTGAGCTCATCGAGTTGCACAAATATCTGCCGGAGGGTTAAAGGTTGGTGAGTCAACATATATATATTTCATAAGCGAAGTCAGTGTAATGACTGTTTATTGTGGTATTACCTCGTGCGGACTGTGGTCGTAGACCTTCTTCAGCTGCAAGCCCGCCACACTGATTTGCGGCAACTCGCGCAACTTGATTGATGAATGGTGGATTTTGTGACGTCTGAGCGCACGCGGATCATCGGAACGATGGGATCTCAACTCATTGAGATCGGCCTCCTATTAAGTTGAGAAAATACATTTGAGTAAGCTATTAAGTAAAAAATAGTTGCAGTGAAAGGTTATGCTTAAGCCTTTGCAGTGAATAACAACCTGCGCAGCTGGCTGTGGTGTCAAAATTTGCAGTTTGCACATTTGCAGTTGGCATTGATTGTTTCAATTGGTCATTTTCGTGAATTTTTGTTTAATTTATAAATTTTATGCACAAAAAAGGTGGGAGAAAAGCACAAAACAAAGCAAGTGATGAATGATTACTGCTTATAAAGATACTGGATTAAGTGTCTGCTAGAGATTTCTATTGTCTATTACTAAAACAGAAATCGGCGCCGAGCATATTCATAAAAATATTTTTGAACTTCTAAGATTATTTTACTCAAATAAATGCGCTTCGTAGTTGCAGTCTTGATGTCATTGCACCAAATAAAAGTGGTGAATTTGGTTATTTTCTTCTTTTTTATGAATATGGTCGGCAGCTAAACTATTGCCACATGAAATTCTAACAACATTTTAAGGACAAATCGAACGCGTTTGGTTACCTCTAATGTGGTATCCTCCGGTTGCACGGATACCTTGCGGACACCGGCCTCGCCATTCTCCTCGACCACCTTTTTGGCTTCCACGCTGTCTTGATGGGAAAATTTACGTTGTCTATAATACTGATGGCGGCTGTAGGGCAAAGTATAAATCGTAAGTAACAGTTATTCATCACCAATTATTTAATGAAAAGTAATTGCGGAAAACGTGAGCATTAATTGTGAAAATAATTCACGGAAAGTGAAATGTGTGTGTGTGTATGTTATGTACCTTCTTCGTCGTTTGCGTTCGTGTATATTGTCAGCGGGTTGTTCATCGTATACTAAAGTGGGCGGTGTTACTACAGCCTTTTTCTTTCCGAAGTGCACCTGCTTCTCCTCGGCGGAATTATCCTGTTGACATAAATACAAAAATGCAGTTAGGGTTGCATTCTTATGATATTAGTAAGGGAATCTCAAGCTTTCTTTTTATTGTACACGATTTCGCTTGGTGTGTTTTAAAATGGTTTGATCGTTGACGATTCCTTGTTTGTTCGTTAAACTTACCGAGTGGTCACCGTGTCCAGCGCGCTCTGATACTAGTGGGTAGTCCTCGGGTAGGTCATCATAGTTTTGTGTATTAACGGGATCTGTTGTACTTTCATATTCAGAATCTTCTTCTATGTTCAGTTCACTTTTACGATGCACTGTAATTATAATGGGCGTATCCGGATCAATTTCGATGTCTCCAACACTTGCACTCATAATTTGAAATAATTTTGCAATAATTTTTATTTTATTTATTTATTTATAACACTTTTATGCTTAACTTTTGCCTTAACTTTCTTTTAAATAAATTTTCAAATATTTTACTTTTCATATTTTTCTTTATTTTTTGTTTTGAAGAGAAATTATTTGTTGTTGACAGTTTAAATTTCATACGCTTGTTTTTATTTTGCTTTCGAAATGAAAAATAGTCAAATTTTCGACTTACCGTTGCTCTGCTTATACGATCCGATCGGCAGATTTGCGTCCTGAAATGTCGTTACATCGAACTTTTCCTTATGGGCACTTGGACCGGCGAAAACTTTTTCCATTTCCGAATCCAAGTAAACCTCGTTTGGATCCTCATTCCCGGTGGACTGCAAGAAAAAACAGAAAAAAGTTCATAAGTTCGTCTTAGCCACATGTGTCTCTTAGAGAAAGAAGTTAAGCCAGCACTTGACATAAACATAAGTGTCTTAAAATTACATGTGGAAGTCTGTGTAAGTTTGTTTGGACTGTTTCGCCAGATGCGATCTTGCAACCGCCTGCTTCAGCGCGCACGACACGACCGATCAAGGCATGTCAGGCGTAAGATGCCTCAAATCAAATATTGACTGCTGCATAGCTGTGAAGTTCATCATCGAAACGCATCTCGTGTGGCCGAACACGTTGCATGTAGCCATGCATACACACACGAACCACATACATATGCGGCGGCTGATTGTAAACACGAGTACATGAAGCCGCATATTTCAGCCGAATGCGCCAACTTTCTGGGGTACAATATTGTTAGCGCATTTCAATTGAGTGAATAGAATGGAACGCATGCATGTAAGTCATGTGACTTCTATTTACCATAAATGATTGTTAAACTGTCTGAAATTTCGCTCGCTTCTCAGTTTGTTTACATTCGCTTAAATCAATCGAAGGTGAAGAGCTCTGCAGCTCGTAATTCTAAATGACTGCCTATTATATAAGTGAAGCCTCACATTTGAAATATATTTCTAACTCGGTACACTTAGAGAAATTATAAAGAAAAAGGAAACCAAAAATATATATATATATATATATATATATATAGAAACCTCTAAAAATAAATCATGTGAACGAATAGACAGACAGGTCCGACCGAATTTTACTTGTAGACATCAATTAAGAATTTGTGGCCTTTGTAAGTGAAATCTACAACCACTAGTATCCCACTAGCATCAGAAATATAATATATACAAATGTATTTAAAGCCATGAATACACTCAATCAATCGAAAATAAACTCGGCCATAACAAAATTCGAATCAAAAAGTGTATTTTTAAACCTCAAAGTTTGGGAAAGCTGTATTTATTGACAAGACTGATTTATTTATAACGGCATAAAAATATTCTTGGAGCTATGCAAAGTGGACACAATTGTGAGAACTTCAATTCGTGCAGGTCTGATTGAATGGTGCACAACATAGTGTCAATAATTGGTTTCAATAAAAGCAATTTAGTATTTGATGGGGAAATAGATCATAAAGTGTGATGTTATGACACCGTTATTGCTGCAGATATACATAATATACATATCATGTACATATACATACTTATATGAGCCGATGCCCGAGTGAGTAACTAGACTTTATTTTTAACAGAGGCGGGCAGAATTATGTAAATACTCTTAAAAGAAAGCGCATTCACTTTCAACCTTGTATAGCAAATGTGTATTCATATGTGCTCCCGCTAAGCTTAAGGGGTTATATAGAGTTAGAATTTTCAAGAAATCGTTTTTTTATATTATTTTCTTAATGAACATATGTTTAAGAACACACACAGAAAATTTCATATCGTTCCGCTGAATATTTTCAAAGTTACACGCCAATTGGAAAAGTCGTTTCAGAGAGCTGGAAGTGCATTACAAACTTTAAACGCATTTTCCTCACGAAAAAGTCTAGAAAATTCGCCTTTTTCGGGCTTCTAACCACATATAATCCCTTAAAATCACATAAGTTTCGCAAATAAACACACTTTCAGGTTAAGAAATTAGTAAGTTTTGAGATTTTCTACATATAAACCCGATATACATATATAATAGTGAAAGGTAACCTATAGGTAACCAATGGCAAGCATTTGGGTACTTTACTTCACTTCTCGACCACTAAAATATAAGTCAACAACGCAGTTTTTATTCGAAATCTCGAGCAAACTTCAACCGAAACCACAAGGTTAGGACATTTGCTCTGAAACAATAACACACATGTCTATGAATGCACCATTTTGCGGCGTCATGCAGTAATCCACAGCAGTTTTCGTGCAGGTGGCTGTAGGCTCGTAAAAATAACGGTAAATGCGACTTAGAAAAGTGAGTTGAAGTAGCTTAGGTATCAGGTAACTACCCAATTAAAGTAGTTATGTCGGCACAACGCACCAGTTATTGCAGTGTCTCTGTTACACTTATCGGAAAACCGGCGAGCAGTGTCATTAACCGGCTGCGAGCGCACTGGGCTACTCGCTTTCCATTCGTCGAAAGCGGTGTGGGTGTGCATGTGGCAAGTACACAAATATTTCAGGGGCAATTACTGTTAAAAGCTAATATTTGTTTATATTTATAAATAGAACACTTTTATTTTCCACAGAAAACGTAAAGTAATCATTACATGTAATCTGAGGAAGTACATATATTTAGCGGGATACATACTCGCACATGGTAAATAAAATTAGATATATATATTTATGTATATAATAGTCATTCATTTTATATGCTTATTTTAATAAACATGGTACTCAGCAGTTTTATTGAGGAGGCGATTAAAAAATAAATTTGTTGTACTCTAGATAGGAATAAAGTTTGGTATATTCATAATGAATAGTCGGAGACCCAATAAAGCTTGTACATTAACGATTAGCCTAATGAATTGATTCGATTTAACCATGAGCCTCTGTCCGTCTGGTTGTACATGGCTTTTTCATAGAAAATATACAGAAAGTAGACCGATAGAGACAGTAAACGACGCCACATTTTTTGCCGCTCTTATGCCATTTCATCATGGAAAGATATATGGTCCAATAACGAGTCGAAATTATTAAAATTTACTACTGAAATACGGAGTCAGTGGCTTTTAATTTAAGAGCACTATGTCCAATTTATGTCATCATAATCGTCCCGACAGATCAAGAAATGGGCGTCTAGTTTTAAAATTTGTACAAAATGTTCCCGTGCCAGTGAGACAAAGAAGTGCCCGTAGTGTCGAGAATATTGCTGCCGCTAGTCAATTGAGGAAAACCCAAATCAGTCTCTCACACGTCGTTCTCAAGTGTTGAGCCTCTCTGTGAAGACGTTGGGGCGAATTGTGCGAAAAGATCTAGGCCTACATCCTTACAAGATCAATTTACCACAAGAACTGATGCCGCTGGACCGCCAGAATCGTCGTGCATTCGTAAACTGGGCTGTGCAACAAGCGTAATATTCGTTATTGGTCAGACAGCAATCTACACGTCTCCACGAGTAACCACGACATTCCGAAAAAATTACGGTTTAGTATGGTTTATGGGCCGGCGGTGTCATTGGGTCGTACTTCCAAGATGATGATCAAGACCAGCACGTTATTGTGTATGGGAATCGCTACCGTTCAATGATAATCGAATATTTTTGGAACGAATAGGATCATATGCACTTGGACAATGTGTGGTTCAGACAGGACGATGCCACAAACCACACAGCGAATGTCACAATCGATTCATTGAAAACAAAGTTTTGTGAACGTGTTATCTCACGAAATGGCCCAGTCAATTGGCTGAGTCGGTCGCCTGATTTGACCCCGTTAGACTATTTCCTGTGGGGTCTATGGTCTATGTCAACAAGCCAGCGACGATTGATAAATTTCGAACGAATATCGAAGGTGAAATTGCAGCAGAATCGGCCGATTTATGCTTGAAAACCGTCGAATTTTGGGTTCAGAGTCTGGACTTCTGCAAGTATGCCCGCGGTGGCCATGCAAATGAAATCGAGTTCCATACATAATGGTACTTTCACAGGAATAAAGAATTTCGTCGATATCCTAAATCATTTTTTTACTTTTGTAGCGCTCTTATTGCAAAATGCGTAATATATGCGAACTGAACCGTCAGTTTTTGAGAAATGGTTCTAAAAGTTTTTACATATACTTTTTCCAAAGATCTTCACAACAGAAACTTGAAGGTCGTAGCTTAAAAGCAAAACGTTCTCCGTTGGATACAAAGAGTTGGCAAGTTATTTTTTTAGATTTAGTTATACATTAGAAATATTAATCATTGCTAACTTCTAATAAGAATCCAAACATTTTTAAGAAGGCTGCTTTGCTGGTATTTGAAGTTTTCATTCCAATTCAGTTTATATCTTCGTTTTATCTGAGATATTGCCAAAGTGTTATAGAATATATACTGGATAACTTAAAATTATTAAACGAGGGTTTTAGCGATACTATATATCCAAAGTGAGTTTATCACTCCTGTGTATGTGTGTGTGTACTTGCTACTGAAAACAGCACATAAATCACTCGTTCTGATAAGCGTGCCGAATTACTGTGAAGCGCGTAACGTGCCGTTGATGAGCCACTGACAGAAGTGTATTTATTTTTCAGGAATGTGTTTACATGCTAATCGCACGGTGTTTTCTGTTTTATTGTGTTCAAGTGGAAATCGATATTCATCTCTGCTTTGTAACGCTTATCAAAGAAAGAGTAAAAGCTCAGGTTGTGTACAATGAGAATGAGGGTGTGAGAAGGCCGCAAATGAAGCGAAAGGGTATTTAAAAAAGTTAATGTGAAACTGTGAGCAACAAATAACGCATGTATTAATTAATACAAATGGCTAAAATTAATAATGTTTTCATATCCTCATACCTCATGCCATATAACCTGTAAATTTTGTGAGGGCTTTTTGTGGTATTAAAGGTATGCACTAACCCTTGGCACTTTTCAGCTAGAAAAATGAGGGATTTAATCAAATATGTCATTGAAAGGGAAGCTTCAATGGGTTATTCAACGACAAGGTCATTATACTGGTTGGCTTGTCGGAAAAATTCCACTCGCAAATGTGCAAATTATTTTTCTCTAGACAAAAACTGTCCTGACAAAGTGTCAACATTCCCGGCGAACCGCTCGCATATACAAGTGTCCGTAAGCACAATAAATGAAATGCAATTATTGGATTACTCAATTTTCGCAGTCGGGGTGGCTACAAGGAAGCCACACAATGGACTAGTTCGTCAAAGTTGCTGAAGATGAATTCAGAACAGAGAGATTTTTTCGCTCAATAAGGTACTGGTTGGTACGTGTCCGCGCTGCAGCAGAGCAACGAACTCGGACAAGGAGTGGAGGAGCATTTGGCATGTGGGTTGGTTGTGCGCTGATTGCCTCGTCTACAAATATTTAAATCCACATCCGCACAGAAATGAGTATAATTATATAATTTCTTGGGCGAGTTCCTACGTAGTGACAATGACACAGAATGCCACGAAAATGATTTGCATTGCCATTTCGTTGGGCGCCAAGCTATTGCATTGCCCAGCTTCCTTGTGGAATGTCAGCTTAGCGTATACCGTGGAAATTCGATGGCCTTGCTTACACTGATTGGGGTGACTTCGTCGATTTCTGGAGCATGTCTAAAAGGCATTAAATTTTCACTACAATTTCAGCTAGTCAGTTTTCTGTGATGAAAATGTAATGCCATTTAAAGTAGTTGTATATGAGATCTTAGTAAAGGCAGAACAAACGAGGTCAAAATGGATGAGAACATCTAAGCTCTGAAAGTATTCGCCGTGGTACCCATCGGGAGAAGCAAAGGAAGAGAAATACCTCCCCTCCGTTGGAAGAAACAGGTGGAGAAAGACCTGCCTTCGCTTGGAATCTCCAATTGGTGCCAAACAGCGAAAAGCAAGAACGATCGGCGCGCTGTTGCAGACTCAGCATAACCGCCAATAAAAAAGAAGAAGAAGAAATCAGAACAAAAGACATGCCAATAATCAACGCACTCTAAACGAACTCTTATTAAACCATAAATATTAAAAAGCACATAGGTCTATGCCTTCAGTTTCTAAAGTGTCTCCTACGACAGACCCACTTACATTTCCAAATATAACGGTTCCCAGTACCGCTTCTGCTTGCTATATTTTGCTGTTTTCTTTGTTCCTCACAATTTTTATAATTGTAGTTGTTTGTTTCTTTCACTTTTCACATTTGTCACTATTTTAGTCGAATGTACGTATGTATGTGTTTATTTTATTGTTTTCTTTTTGGCAGAGAAACTTATCTAACATTCATTGAAGGTCTCTGGAGCTGTGTGTGTCTCCACTACCCAGTGCATGAACGTTTACCGGAAGGCTAAGTTTACGACCGAGACCCTGACCGTCAGCGGACTGGCTAGCCGCCAAGTGCACTGTGCTGCCTGGGCGTGCCAATCCGCACAGTTGCCTCGTTGGCCATTCGGAATGCCTGTTTATCCACTATCTACTTGTTGTTGTTCACTTTGGAGATTTATCTTTTACATGGATGTTTTTAAGTTTTAGTAATTACACAATTATTGATTTTGGTCCTTCGATATGTTTGTTTCATGGTTATGTGCTGAGCGTCGGCTTGAGTTTTCGAGTTTATTTCAGGAAGTTGTTCCCTGAAAGTATTTGTAGCTCACCTATCATACTATTAGTTTTAAGGGGGTATTCTAGTCTAGAAATTTAAAAATCGAATTCTTTTTTATATTTTAATTTATCAAAGTTTAACTAATCAAGAATATGTGTACAAGAAGATTTTTCAAAATTCAAATTATTTTCAGAGATATAGGCATTTTCCGATCCGGCTGGTTCGGCCGGAACACGAAACTTTAAACGCGTTTTTCTCAAAACTGACTTTTTCGGAACGATACCCACGATTTCTCAGGTTATACTGGACCGATTTACTTGAAATTTTTATAGAGTCTTCTTGTCTATGATTGGAACTAGCTGCATCTCCAAACTTTTATTTTTATTATTTTTAAAAAATTCGAAATAGTCAGAAAAAGTGATCCAAAAAAACTTTTTTTTAGGCAGTCGCCATTTTGTGACACATTTTTTCCCCACTTTTCCGTAGTTCCGGCCATTGCGACATTATTCTAGATTAATAATCTTTTCTTCTTTTTGGTTTCAGATAACTAGGAGGGTTGAAGTCATGAGTATGGTCACGTGGAAATTTTTAGAGACCCCCCACTTCGTCAGCTCATAATTTTTGAAATTTTTATTTTTTTTAGTTTTTCTTTACTCTTCTAAAATTAACAAATAACTATTAAAGAAATGGATGCTAAAAATATTAATTGCCTTTTTTTTACGACACTTTAAAAATTACCTGAAATTCATGCTTCTAGACTAGAATAGCCCCTTAAGCAACTATTGACATCAGAAGTACTCAATAAGCCTTATTTTGAACTTTCGATTTTGAAGGTTAACTCAGTCAAAAAATCACTTTTAAGGGCCAAACGTAGTAGAAGTAAAGCGAGGTTGGCTTGGTGGATTTTAGTTTCAGAACACGCGATAAGTCATTGCTGCAGCTTCCACCAGCATTTTACCTTTACTTCCGCTTCGTTTCCTCTCTCTACCACCGAATAACTTTATTTAACCTTCAAAAAATTAAACAGTCAGCTCACTTCACCTTTGAAATTGCGTCAAATTAATCTATAATTTTGTATTTCATTTTAATTTCACTATCATTAACCGTTATATCACATCAGTATGCGTCAAACACACACACGCACTTTGCTGAATTGTTTGCAGCGTTTTCAAGGGCACCGTTAAATGTCGAAATTGAAAAATTTATAATATAATCATCTTTGGCGCCCCGACAGACGCTGCAATCAAGCAGTTTTGTGTCAGGCGTGTCGCTGCCACCCTGTGATTACACAACCATCAACGCGGCTTCGCACATTATCCGCTCGTTAAAGTGTTTGAAGTAAACGCTTGTGTGTGTGCATGTGTGCTAAGCGTTTCTTTGGTTTTTATTTTCGAACGGTTCTTTATGGTTTTAGCGTCAGCACAAACGGCACACATTAGCACTCTGCAGTGGCGATAATCGACTCGGATATTTATAACACTGCGCTACGTTTTCGGGCGACCGCGCACGGCTGGGCCATATTCACCTCGTGCATTGTTTTTGCCTTTTTACCTTGCACACATCCAGGCAAAGACGCCTTGAAGGACCTTCAGTGGCTTACACTACGTCACAGCCGAAGCATCCGCTTTGACATTCAACGTTTACATAACATAACATAACATAACGCTACTTAGGCATCGTAACGCGAAAGCCATAAATCACTTCGGCAAAGTCAAAAAGAATTCACTTTCAAGTATTTTAGCTGCAAGTAAGCGATATAAATTGACACCGTGCACAACGCTTCGATTAGCACTTCCACGCCAAGGCGTTATCCCGTTAGTAGAGGGTGTCAAAGCCCGCCGCAGGTTTTCGCTAGCACTACACACACCCGCACCATCATCGACAACGACGTGTGTCAAATTTCAATGTTAAATAACAAATTTAATTTAAATGCCAGCTTTTGACGCTGTTGTTGTGTGGTTATTTATCACTTTTCTTTGCCCTTTCACTAACTAGAGCTGTTCAAATCGTTATTTAAGCTGTGACTAGTATTTACCGCCGTCGATGAGTGTGTGTCGCTGCCCTGCCGCTCCACAGGCAGCTGCTAACAGTAATGGCCCAGAACAGGCAGGTTTCAAAAGTGTTCACCGCCAGTGGCAGGATAAGCCGTTTAGCGCACTACCGTCCGCCGTCGACCGTGTGTGCGCTCTCGAAGACAAGTGTTGCTGCTGACATGTGTGTAAAGGCTTTGCCACCAAAGTGTGCCAGCGTATCTCGCAGTGTCATTTTTGTGGTTCTGCTATTTTTCTTTGCGTTGCGCACACTCCCTGTATGTGCCATGCGGAATCACAGCTTGCTCTGTGCATTTTGGGGTGGCACAGTTCGCTTGGCGCTTCTGTAAGCTAACAGCTGTTTGCAGACTGTGTAATGTTGAGAGCTAGAGCTGCGCCGGGGCACTCAGGGGAGTTAAGTTAGGTGTGACCAGGTTAAAACAATGCAGATTGGGTGAAGAAAACTCAGGAAACACTTGCAGCTTCGCATTGGAGGCAATTACAGTTTGGATCTTTATTATACAAGTTTTATCTCAGATTGCAATTTCGAATATTTAATCGAGAAATATATTATAGATATAGCTGAGTCTCGGTGGAAACAATAGCTGATTTACTTAACAAGCAGAAAAACGTGTCGGAATGGAATATGGGCCGCACATTTCAAAAGAATGACATACAAACTTTAAGAGGAGCTCCAACAGGTCACTGTCTTATTGATAGTTATGCCAGCAGATCGGGGATACCATCCAACTATTACTATAGAAGCTGAAGAAAGGAACGAGGAAGCAAAAGAAGAGACTGTGTGAAATCTTTTATGTCAATGGGAGACTAGGAAGTTGCACATATACAACTTTTTGCATTGATAAGCTTCATGAAGAGCTCAAGGTTGCACAAATATCAACGAGATTCGTTGTTAGTGTACACGCCTGGTCACCCTATTTCTGCAAAGAAAACTTGTTGACGTAATAGATGCGCTCAATTTCAATGCCACCAAAGGACGCTCAGTATGACAGGCGAACATATATATAAATCAACATTTGCATTTTTGCTGACTTCTTCCTTTGAATTTCCTAGTTCCGTTTACGCATGTTTCCAGTGTCCGCGCCACACACTGGAAACTACACAGTTTGCTCTCACCGCGCGCGTACTCGTATGTGATAACGTAACATACTCACATGTTCACAAATATTGCTCATACGCCCGGTTGGCTCGACTACCAACAGGTGGAATGGTGCGAATGCAGCCGAGGAGATTCTTTTATTTCTGCTTTTGCCTTTCAGTGGGCATTAATATTTTATCTGTGTGTCTCTCTACGCTTCCGGTGTTAGCGGCTTAAATACAACAACAACGCCAACAGTGAGAGTTAACAGCGACTGTTTAACTGGTTCTTTTTACCAACAAGCTGAGCAACTGAGCGACTGAGCGGCTGTGAGCGGCGCGTGGCGAACACATGGCTTTACGACGCGCATTTCGTGGCGCGGGGGTTGCTGGCGGGGTTGTGCGCTGGCGCTTAAGTTCAGTTATGAGCTCGGTCAAGGCCAATCAAGGCCACATAAGTGTTTCGGCACACATGTATGTGTATGTGTGCTCCGTTGTGCATTCGCGGGTGTGAAGGCAGGCGTTTGTTGCAGCCAAAGCGGATAAGTCTTCGCAGACAATGTGCATACACAAACCACCAGCAAGCACTGCTATGTGTGAAAAGCTGTGTTTACATTTAGTGGATTCCGATTAGGCGCAAGCGTTACACACACCCCCGAGGGGGCCCGTGCGGCAGTTTACTTAAATTCGTTTCATCTTTTGTTGTTGTTAAGACAGACCAACATTCTTGTTTCCTGGAACATTAGCGTTATTTTATGCAATTTTTTATCGAAGTATGATATAAGTGGTTCGATTTACCCGTTTAAGCTTTGTTTTTCATTCGGCAAATATAGATCCTTCGTGTTTTTATACCCTAGCAACATATTGCTACAGAGTATAATAGTTTTGTTCACCTAACGGTTGTCCGTATCACCTAAAACTAGTCGATATAGATATAAGGTATATATAAATGATCAGGATGACGAGAGGAGTTGAAATCCACTTGACTGTCTGTCTGTCCATCCATCCGTCCGTCCGTGCAAGCTGCAACTTGAATAAAAATTGAGTTATCTCGAAAATTGGTAAGTGGGTTCCTTAGTACAAAAAAAATTTCGAGTCCTTAGATGGGCGTAATCGAACCACTGCCACGCCCCAACACGCCATTAACCGAAAACCTTTAAAGGGCCATAATAAAGTACTAAATTAAGATATAGATTGTAATTTGGCACAAGGGGCAAAAAAATGTTGAAAAAGTGGGCGTGGCCCCTTTTCTAATATACATACCATACATACATACATATCACTGAAGCTATAATAACCAAATTTGCACAGCACCAATGCAATATGAATCCTTACACTGTAGTGTGAAAATGAATGAGATCGGAAGGTAACGCCACTCTCTTCCCATATAACGGTACTGTAAAAGACTTCTTAAAGCGCAATAAATCAGTAATTAAATATGCCAGACATTTAATTTACATCCGAAATGGTATGAGAGAGCTTTATGGGAGCCGGTGTGAAAATTGGGCGAAGGGCGCTGCACCGCCCACTCTTTAGTGAAATCACATATCTCGGGATCCGCTCGACCGATTTCGACTAAATTTAGTACGTGATATTCTTATGATATTCCTATGTCACAGCGCGAAAATGGGCGAAATCGGACTACAACCACGCCTACTTCCCAACATTTTGAAACTTTCACTTTCCAGTGTCCAAATCAAGATTCAAGTAATATATCAAAATAAAACTTTGGACTAATGATTCCTTTATAGTATTCCACTTTATAACCAAAAATTGCTCAAATTCAACTAAAATTGTTCAAGCCCCTCGGTACCGAATTTGTGAACCCCAGTATCTGTAATTGACTTTTGACCGAAAATATCGGTCATTTTATGGGATATACAATTGAATTTTAGAGAGAATCCTTTCCTAAGGATAGGTTTGAATCGGCTCAATACTGCCCTGAGTCCCTATATACGTAATATAAAGATTTTCGAACTTCCAGGTGACTTTATACTGCATATACCGGCCAATATTTGAGATATCTCAATGAAAATTACAGAGTATGTTAAACTCATAACATAGTATCTTTGTGCTTAAAATGGATAAAATTGTTCGAAAATTTGACCTAGCCCTCACATAACTATTCATTTTCGTATATCCGATTGACTTTGCTCCATATGATTGGTGATTGGAAGTGAGGTACCCTAATAAAACCCGAGGAAAATTCATTTAGTATGTGGCATGATAATAGTTAATAGGTAAAATCGGGTCGGGACTACCCCAACTTTCATATAAGAATTTTCGTTTTTCTAAAAAACCTTATGCAGAATATGTCGGTCATTGTATGAGTTCTATATAGTGCGTTTATGTATAAATAAAATTGCTTAGATTCCAATCCTCTGGTTGGCGTTTTACATCTTAAAGTATAAGAGTATAAAATGTTTAAATGAAAATAATTTTTTCTGCATAAAAGTTACAAGTAAACCATTTCGCTTCACCACCATATACTCAGAGTAAACACTCCACAAATAAAACGAAGGCGCTCGGGCGATGGCGTGTACATTTCAATAACAATAATGTAGGCAATGAGTTATGGGCTGCCTGTTGCTCGATCTGCTAGTATCGTATTTCACGCCTTCTCGTTTTGTTTGGTCGCATTGTGAGGGGGAAACAACAACACAATGCGAGAATAAAAGCAACACGTAATATTTTTTTTCAAGCAAAAAGCCAACCACTGGATGAGTACATAGATGATTTCAGAGAGGTAATAATTCAAAGTAATTTGTTATTTATCACTGCCCTGGGTTACTATTTATATTATTAATACAATTATTTCGTTATTTTTAGCCAGCTGAGATACTCGCTCATCCTGTGCCATGCAGTACTGTACTGTTAAATGAACCGCAATACAACAGGTGTTGTGCTGTGCTGACAGCAGGAATGACACAGCCAGATATGCTGCGAAGGGAATGAGTTTAACGCGCGCTTTTGTTAGAGCAATCGTTATGTAATATTAAGGTCAACAGTAAAAAGCTTTAAACCTTCAGGAAAAAACAAGCTGGAAAAATTGTTTCGAGAAATTTTGTGTATAACTCAGTATTTATAGATGCGAAGACACCTCCACATACCGATTTTTGCATTTAAATGAATTTATAATAGCTGATCCACGGTCGTATATAAAAAGGACTTTTTCAACTATCCAAAATGCTCTGAAGAAGCATCCCATCCCATCGCACTGAGTATATTGTAAGATCGCAGAAACTGATTGGCTGTTGGTTTGTGGACCCACGCGTTACGTGGACGATATCGACATCCATACTCACGCGACCGCGTATATTCAACAAGTCTAGCACGTGCAGCTCATAAGTAATGCGTCTACTGTTTTCGGTCAGTTAACCGTCTTGCCAATTTGGGGAAGGTGTTTGAGTCAAATTGCCACCTGAAACGCGTCTCTTTATGCCCTTTTTTTCATTTTTCTTTGTGCGACGCATTCAATAATATTAATTACAGTTACCTTTTGTATGATTGCATGGGGTTGCATGTGTTATTTGCTATTTATGTAAGCGAGTGCGTCTTCGAAAAAGTCAACGGCTTGCATTGTCCGTACACATCAGTGCGCCGCTTAATTAATGTCTTCGTTCTCTTGCCGCTCACAGAGCAGCACAAGTGTAAGTGCGAGTACATAGTATATCGGCTTATCCCTTAACACTAACCTCCGCTGGCGCAGTCAACAGTTGGTCGATAAGCATTTTTTGGCTTGAGCGCAAGCTTGCCAAAGCCAAAGCGTTAACATTGACCTTGACCACGAATATTGATTTCTTGTAGTTTTGTCTGTTGTTGTCATTGTTGTTGTTGTTGGGTTTTGTATTATCACTTGCTCTTGCTTGCACCAGTGTTGCACAGACACGCAGCGGAGCAGCCTATTCGCACTTACTGGCTGGTTGAATGTGTCGACGCAAAGGTCAGAGGTCGCTGGCTACTGCTCAGAAAATCATATGAGTTGTGTCTATGAATTAAGTATTTAACTAACGTTGAAAATGCTTCAAAATTATTATTTTAGGTGGAGTACAAGACTCTCAGCGTTTCATTGTTACTTAAATGGCGCGTTTGATTTCTATTGTGCTGTCACCTGCCAAGATGGGCGCGGAAATATGTTACTTTTTAATTAACACACTTTGTGCTTGCTAACAACTAGTTCCTTGCTTCAGTAAATTTACGAAATTTGAAACTTACTTCTCCTGGTATCGCCGTGGTTAGCTCGGATATCACACGTTAATTTAATTATCAATGCTTATTTACTGTTAGCCGAATTGTGCGCCAGCAAATTGGACAGCGAATTCTTTTTGAAATCGCACAACTTAAAGCGCCACTGTGCTCGGCGTATTTATTACCGTTACGTACAGTGCTGTATTGAAAACAGAATTTCACGCTTTTAAATGGACTTAAAGCCATTGTGGTCTAAATATCCACATATGCAGATTGTGCATAATGCAAGCTGGTAGAGGCCAGTTAACAGTAATCGGTGGTGGAAAAAAGCTTTTGCTCAATCCTGAAATGCATTAACAGCAGCTTTGGTATGTATACATTGTTGCAGCTTCAATGTTGAGAAGCTTATTGACGTCACTACCCTCAATGGAAACGAATATTGTGCTACTACCGTTGTTATAAAATGGACTTATAACTAACCTTTGTCTGGTAGCAGTGCCTGTGTTGGAAAGTGTCTAGAATTTGAATGTACAACTTAAATCTCTGTCAATTTTTCAAAGCTGATTAAGGCAACTTTAGTCACTTCAACGAGGAATATAATAGGACAAAAAAGCACCCGGAAATTGTAATTAAAAAAATGTATTTTGCTAAGTTGTTAGGACTGTCCTTAATTACTACGCCAAATATGAGCGCGATCTGTCAACCAGTTTTTATACAGTAGCTGTTTAAGTCGGTAGACCTCAGTGGCGCGTTGCGATTTTTACAATGGATAAAATAGCGAACTCTTTGTTCAAATTTTTTATATCTAACCAAATTTCGTGTGCGGAATTATTGCGAATGTTTGAAAAGGCTTACGGTGAATCAGATCTATCAAAAACACAAGTCTACGATTGGTACAAAGCTTTCAAAGACGTTCGAGAGATCGTTGAAGACACGTGCTGGACAAGCTTCGGCCTCTTTAACTGATGAAAATGTTAAAAAATGGAAGAGCATGGTGCTTGGAAATCGTTAGACAAGTGTAAGAGCGATGGGTAGAGAGCTTGACATGTCTTTCAAATCTGTTCGATTGATTTTGGTGGATATTTTGGGTATGAAATGCGTTCTTGTTCGACTCGACCTGATAAAGTTGAATTTATTTTTTCAAAAAGAGTGCTGTTAGCAGACCTCTTTGGATGTGCTTGATCGTGCAAATTCCGATCCCACATTCATGGAGAGTATTAGAACTGCCGATGTGAGATGTTCTTATGAGTTTGACATGCGAACAAGTCAACAAACAACGGAAAAATCACGCCAAAGCTGTTCAAAAGTTAAGTGATGCTCATTGTTGTTTTCGGTATTCACGATTTGGTGCATAATGTAACAGTTCCGGAGGGAAAGCCGGTTAATAAGAATTTCTATTTGACCATAATGAGTCGTTTGCGTGAGAACATCCTTTGAAAACAGTCAGAATTGTGGAAGAACAATTCATGGATATAACACGATGATAATTCACCATCTCATTGAGCCACGATTGTGACCGAATTTAAAGCAAAAAACGTATTGTTTACCAACGATCAACCACCGTTTTCAGCGGGTTTGACTCCTTGTGATTTTTTCTTGTTCCCCAAACAGAAATTGAGCTTCGTGGAACTCGTTTTCAGTCGATCGAAGAAGATAAAATAAAATTCGCTGAAGGAATTGAAGACCATCCCAAAAAGTGCTTACGAAAATTGTTTCGAGGGCTGGAAAAATCATTGGCATAGGTGTATTGCATCTGATGGAGACTACTTTGAAGGCAACAAAAAAATATGTATGAATAATGAAATATTTTTCGTTTTATTTACATTTTCCGGGTACTTTTTTGTCATCTACATATGTCCAGATATTTGCCGCTATTCAAAATTAATCTCTCTTATTACCTTAATAAATAGTTGGGAAGGATCTTAAGTGACAAAATCTCTCGAATTATTATGTCAAGTGCTCCATTCAAAGCATACCTATAATTTTCTCCCACTAGAGCTAGTTTGAGAACACTTACAATGGTTAATTCAATTAAAAAATAAAATACTAAAACATTTGAAGTATTTTTAAATCAATTATCGTACTTTGAACCGATTCTTCTGCATCACGATTGTGGCTGCAGACAGTAAATTAAATTTGTCTCACAAAATTTTATTCTTTAATTAAAAAACAACCAGCTAATTAGAAGATCTGAAGTTTATAATTTCCAAATAGTTTTTGATAAATCTAGTAGCAGTTACCGGTTGTGCACTTCATTAGAACTAATGAAGGGCTTATCACTTCAGCAAATATTGACCGGCAACATTGCCTATTCCGGTATCAGTCACCATCGAATAAATTATTCGCAAGTATGTTTTACTAATTTAATTGAAAGCGGGAGATAAGCACCAATTTAGGAGTATTTGTGAGAATTCCTTAAACACCGGATGGCAACATACAAAAGGAGGAAGCTCTAAAAGTGTGAAGTATGGACAGGTGAGAATTTGTACCGTCTTTAATCAAAGAAAGCGGCGTAATCTTATTCAATTGGATACCGCTTTAAAGAACTACGCACATACTAACTAATGCTGAGTTCAATTGGCTAACTTTGTTGTTGCTTACAGTATGAACATATTTTGTAAAGCGACAAAAAGCCGGTGGTGGAAAACCGACGAAGTGAAGACGACTTTATATTTGAGTTTTATTGCCGGTGTTCGTGAGGCATTATTTATTGAGAGAAAACTAAATGCGCTGCACTTTAAATATTTACTGTAATGACAAATAAAGTGAGAAATAAAGTTGTAGTCTCTGTTGTTTAAGTTTGTTTGTTATTGTTAATTATTTGCAGGTGTCAACAATATTGAATTTCAAGAGCGTCATCTACTCGTAAGTAAGTATACGCAAGTAGCTCTCATGAGTAATGTCCATTAAAACGACAGTATTCATTGCTTTTGAAGAAAATAACACAGGACAGAATTTCAGCGACAAGTACACAAATAAAATTTAGTCATAAAGCAATATGTTGTACGTTACGTTAATGTTGATCTATTTATATCAGCTCTGGCTAAGCAATAATTCATAATTTCGTTGAAACTCTCGTTTTATGGCGATGATTATTGTGCTTGTGCTCACGGTTATGCAAGACTTTCTTCCGCACAGTCAATGACTTTTGGAGGTGTGTTACGGCAACGGTTTGCTTGTACGCGCTAAATTTGTTATGCTTCAAGTAGGAGATTGACAAATGCTGCAGGCCCGGTAGGATTTTGAAATCCTGTTGTTCGTTACAAAATGGATAAATCAATTGAAAGGATTGTATGTTTTGTAAAGGTTGCTGACAAAACCTGAATCTGTATAGATTCATGTTAGGTCTATTTATTCTGCTTGAAAAATTGGTTTAGTTTTCTCCCAAATCTAACAGTGGTTGCCTCGCAAGCTAATTGTGCTAATTGATTCCTACAAGGCTTGCCTAACTATGAGCAACATGTTCATCTGTTTGCTGGCAATGACATAAGCTCATTTCACACTTAATCAATAAAGTTTCGATTGAGTTTGAAAATTCAGTTTATTAATTACCGCGTGGCCCGAGGCAATGCGTGTGATAAAAATAAAACCGAAAGTAATTGCGTACGTGATCATGGATACTATTATGGGCTAACTAACCTTATCTGCGGGAGATTTTTATTGCAAAAGCCTATTTATACAATGTGAAATATTCAAT